>APFE030488449.1:0-10707 GCA_000404065.3 Pinus taeda
CGAGACATATTCAAAGTTCTGTGAATTCAAAGCACTGGTCGAGAAGGAGTCAGGGAAGAAGGTGAAGGCTCTTAGGAGCGATAATGGTGGTCAATACATCTCGGACGAGTTCAAGGATTTCTGCAAGGAAGAAGGGATTCGTAGAGAGCTCATAGCTCCCCATAACCCACAGCAGAACGGGGTAGCTGAGCAAAAGAACAGAATGATTGTGGGTGCTGCACGGGCAATGTTGCATGATCAGGGCCTACCCCTTCACTTGTGGGCGGAAGCATGCAATACAACAGTTTATGTGCAGAACCGTTGTCCTCATAGGATACTTGGCATGAGTACACCTGAGGAGACTTATTCTGGTAAGAGGCCTGATCTTTCTCATTTGAGGATTTTTGGTGCTAACGTTTACATGCATGTGACGAAGGATGCCAGAAAGAAGTTGGAGC
Organism: Pinus taeda; assembly: GCA_000404065.3. NCBI lineage: Eukaryota > Viridiplantae > Streptophyta > Pinopsida > Pinales > Pinaceae > Pinus > Pinus taeda. The sequence continues at coordinate 438 of APFE030488449.1, forward strand.
CGACTGCAGAGGTTGGGATACTTGTGGGGTACACTGATACGCCCCATAACTATCGTGTGTATTTTCCACAGTGGTAAAACTGTTGTGTGACGGGATATAAAATTTCAGGAGGAGAAAGCCATGAAGTGTTCGTTTGAGAGGGAGCTACACTTGCATGTAGATGAGGAGCTATTAGTTCCTAAGGATGAGCTTCAGGACGTGGATCAGCCACAGGACGAGGTTCATGGAGTGGAAGAGACCACTCACGCAGCGCCAACCATCAGAGGGCGAAAGCGCTTGACAGAAGCTAAGCGACTGGCTCAAGATGCAGAGAAAGTTGTAGGACCCTACAGCACAGCGCAGACAGAGACAGTCACCTAATCGGTACACATAACATTGTTTCTTCACTCACAGTCATCGTTCCAACGACTCGCTTCATGAGATCCTCGGTTCTTTTTTTTAACCAATTTATGCACTCGCTTGAATCGCATGCATATTCATTTCACACAAATTTGCACCAGCTTTGCACAAACATTCACTCCTTCATGTTTTCAACTTGCCATTGGGCAGATCTGGGCTGACTTGGCCCAAATCTTGTCTTTCCTAGCAAGCTCTGTGCATTCCTGACAGTCAAGGCTTTGCCTTGCCTCCAAGAATTGCACGGAGGTTTCCCACATTATCTCATAGCTATGCTCTACATAATCTTAGGAGGCAATGCCCAGTCCTACCCATGGAACTGCATAATGCGTAGTTCCAACCAGCAACCCAGCCTAACTATTCTGCGTATTGCGCAATTTCAGTCAACAATCAGCCTCTCTAGATTGTGCATTGCATAGATCTAACCAGCAGTCAGCCTCACTAGAAGTTGGGGTTGCGCAATGCGTAATTCCAACTAAAAGTCTATCAGCTTCCTAAATTTAGTGTTGCGCAACCTTTCCCAACAATCACCAGTTTGTTGCTTAAATGTTCCTCGAAGTTATTTGATCTTTTAGTTGACATTGTCTTGCCATAAGTGTCTTCTCTATCTCCAAGTACCACGGGATTTTGAGCAGCTTTTTTGACCAGTACAGGTGTTATGTCCTCCAAGAGAGCTGGATCAAAAGACGCAGTTGAAATTAGTACCGAAGACATGGTTGAACATGGGTCAATGTGCTTGCCGTGTACATAGACACAAACCTTTTCATCAAGAAGGACATCAAGATCACATGGAAATACATCAACACCATCTTCTTAGACAGCTTTGAGGAGAATCTGTAGGATCGACAGGTCTATGTGAACATCCATAAGTTAGGACTATACAATGTTGCATGTAGGTTTCCTTTGTTCCCTTTGGCAGATGTGATCCACTAGATTGTCTCACATATTGACCTAGAGACAATGATACTAAGTAGTGTCAGTGGAGTGAGGCTTACTTTTTTTAGGATGGAGTATTATCAGGAGATATATCATTTTCGGTTCCTAGTGAACAGGATGGATGCACCATTTTGCACTCCCAACGGCAGCACGAACACAAGAGATACCTTGAAGTGTTGGGTAAAGGAGCCAACAAAGTTCAGGACGACACCCAACTAGATATACAAGACGAAGACACTCAGGAAGGCATACCAATTCTTGGTCACCTTCACATGCCACTTGTATGGCAAAGGGAGTACATAAACCTTCCCGCAAATTTGGGTTTCTATGTTGGATCAACTGGGAAGTGAAGGAAAACTGTTCAACTGGTCCAACATGTTGGCTCTCCAGTTGAAAGTGCATTTATCTAATGGTCAAAGTCCGCCTAAGGATTAGAAAGAAAAATTCTTCATGTCTTCCTACTTTCTCAATGCAATCTATGCCCGTCAATAGTTTCCTAGCATGGGTTGGGCATGGACACCTTTAGAGAGTGACGTGAACATATATTACAAGTTGCTCTCAGATTGCAATTATTTAGGAGTCATGGCTAAAATATGTGACCATTTCATCGCCCCTTTGTACATGATGATCTTTGAACAAGATTTTCCCTGCATGTCCCAGGCAGCAATGGAGGCATTGTTGAACCTTGAAAATTGGTACGCCTCACTCGAGGGAACCTTCATCAAGATGTACAACATGGAGAAAGATCTGCATGTGTTTCTTAGTTTGCCACGGACAAGTTGGTCATGCAGGAAGTTGCATACCACATCTCGGCAAGGCTATCAATGGGATTGCATAGGAAGAATAAGGCACCATGGCCCATCCTTCCTGTGTGAATTGGGTTGCACATGATCGGGAGTTTGAAAGAAGTGGATGCTGAGGTGGTAGATTTCAAGAAGTTTAAGCTCGACACCAGGAATTTCAACCCATAAGACCCACATGGTTTATCCAGGGACCATTGTGCGAGAGTGTACTATCCTTGGATCCTCATGGCATGTCATTGGTCAGAGGAAGGCCCATGGAGATATTGTTATAACTCTTATAGGCTCAATGAACCGGTAAGCTTTGCAATGGAGTGGCTAGCAGCACTAAAGACAAAAGCACCACAGGGAGTAGCAACAACAAAAACAAGCAGCAAACATGTGAAAGACAAAGGAAAGAGGAATATTGTCGAAAGCACAGAGACGAAGCAAAGCTACAAGATTAAGGAAGACCCACTTGTGGAAAAGGTAGATTTGGAGATAGATGCGAAGAGGCGATAGCATGACAGGAGGATAGTGCAAAGAAAGAGAGAGAAGAAAAGGCTAGAAGATACAGAGAGGATGTTGCAGGAAGTCCAACAGAAGCTCAAGCAAGAACAAGAGTTGTGCAGAAGAGAGCAGGAAGCGCAGCATGAGTGTGAGCATGAACAGGAACAAGAACAAGAATAGGAGGAAGTGCAAAGCGCATGGAAAATGCAAACTACACCAATACAGGTTGAAGACTCCGAAGCAACAACAAATGAGGAACAGGGTGAGTAGCCAAAGGAATAGGAACTTGCTCTGTAGGATGAATATATAGTAGAACAGATGGACATGGAGATGGAGCAGCTGTAACAAGATCAGGATACCGACCTCATTCCAAAAGCAACCGAGGTCACTCCACAGGCTTCGCTAGCTCCAACAATAAAGAAAGTCCCGAGTGAACAAGGGAATACTATTCTCCTTGAGGACCATCTGGGAATAGAGGTGTACAACATAGTGTTTGATGAGTCATAGCACAGGGTTGTATAAGCACGTAGAGAGTGAACCTCGGATGAGCATGCATCACCTGTGCACTTAGAAGAACAAGTGATTGTGTCAGATGTACGGAGACTTCGAGCTACCATGGCCGATGCTACAAACACTTATGCCAAAGCCACGAGCTCAAGTGTTAAGTTCTTGATAGCAGAAAATGAGTGCATGGCTAAGGAGTTGCAAGAAGCTAGGCAGAGAGAGGAACAATCAATAGCATCCACCAGAGAAGAGATGATGATGGCCATACTTGTTGAAGTATCAACTCTTGAGACAGTCACGCAGAGACTATATGACAGGTTCGTCACCATGCACAAGGTAGTTGTCCACCTTCATGGTCATCAGGAGTGTTGAACCAAGATAGTGTAAACACTCGCAGACATACATGTCGTAGTTGATCATGTACAAACATGGACAATGAGGTACAAGGGAGCCTCGCTTCACTTGAACAAGACGATGAAGCCACAGGTGGAGTTGGACAAAGCACACATCCAGAGTTAGATCCAGAACTATGAGGAACTCTTACTGCTCATCACTACTATTGAGACTTCGCATGCACAGTAGTACAAGAGTTTGGATGTCGCGGTGAGAAAGTATGGCACCTCGTCAATTGGTAAGCTCACTGGGGCAAAAGAGATGAACCAAGTCAGACTAGAGCTCAATGTGTACTTTGATCATTTAATGCTCATGGCCATCAATGTATATTTTCAATTCAATGAAGATAACATGCAGATGTACATCAACGGTCTGGACTTGCTCAGGACTAAGTTGCGTATGTTACAGGATGAGTTGGACTGAGGTTCCAAATCAATATACTTGGAAGTAATGAAGGTAAGATTTATTTTCCATAAGGACATCATCAAAGAGTATGCAGACACTATTGTGCACTATCAAGTATGGCATCATTTCATCAATGAGGATCACAGAGAGAAGGTTGATGAGATGGTCTCTCCAAAGCCGTATGAGTCTTAGTGTTGTCTTATCTGGCTGACTCAAGATGATTTTGTCCCACATGGGTATATATGGAAAATGTATCATTTTTGTAAACATGATGCAAAGTGAAATTCCAAGTGTCATTAGTGGAATACAAACAGGCATATGTAATGTAAAGAGTCATGAGGGTAGTCCAAGAGTCACAAAGGGGAATGCCAAGGGTCACCCCACCCTTTGTTATAAATAAAACCTCATAACTCATAGAACAAGATTTCGAGAGCCAATATTTTGCTAGGTATTGCTTAGAGAGGGCTTGGAGAGTATTGTGATGAGCCTTGGCTTCCCCACAATGCAGAGCGAGCACATCTCTTTGGAGGGGCAGGTGGTGTTGACTGTAACATTCCACTATTGGGGCTAGTGGTTGTCATGCTTGTATGGATGGATAGAACTTTCACTTTATATAATATATCAGAGCCAACACGTTTCATGCATATGTTGTTATTGTAGTTCGACTATTCTGGTTACTTTAGAAAAGTGTGTAGTTTTACTTAAGCATTGATGTATGGACTATTCTGTATGTGATTGTATGAATCTTATTGAAGTGTGTTGTTTGTTTATCTCATCACTTTGGATTGTCCACTATTCTTCTTTCCAGTTTGTGATGTCATTCATCTCATGTGTTCCTTTCAAGTTGTGTACTATTATAGGCTTCTAAAGGATACACTTATTTTCCCCTTCTATGTGTTAGAACCTCCCCATGCATCTCTCCTAAATTCCTACAAGTTCACACACTTGCTTCTGACAAGGATATCTTACTTACCTCTATGTTCTAACACAATCAAGGCATAGCTTTACTACCCACTTTTGGGACTCATACTGCAAACGATCTAAGTTCTAGTTGGGAATTCTTACCGGGGAGATCCTTTGACATATTGGTGGGTCCAGCACCGTCAACATTTCTTGTGCTAAAATGAGGTCCAAATGACAAGCTGAGTCCTCAAAATATGTTTTGAATCTTTACACATCTATCATGTCGTATGTTACACTTCATCCTCCGAGATGTTTGCCTTATGGAGATGACTTTGAAATCCCAGAGGATTTCTGGAATTTATTTTCACATAGCACATATGAAGGTGAAGGCAGAACAACTTGGGAGAGGCATAGCCTTGCCTTTTCTAATCTATGTGAAAAAATTGAACCTTGTCAGGATTATGTGATATTCATGTTGTTCGCATTCACGCTTCATGGGAACCCATTGCAATGGCTTGTCACACTGCCCGAAAAATCTATTCACTCATTTGGTCACTTTGTTTTAGAATTATCTCATGCTTTCCATAAATTTGACCATCAAGGACTTAATAAAAAAAATCTCAGATTACGGAAAGCCCCTAATGAATCTATAGCGAAATCCTAGTATCACTTTTGTGATCTTACTTTTCAATTCCCAGACGATGAAATTGATTGGAAATTTCTTAGTGGAATATTTCAATATATTCTTCACATATTTGAGAATCCACATGTGTTAAAATCATTCAAACCAACCCTAGCATACCTCGATGTTGGAGCTACTAAATCCAATACATATATGATTGATATCACAAGTGATTGTCCATCCTCGTTTCATCAAATAGCTCTGGCCCCGCAATGTGAGGTGGGAATAGGTGTGCATATATCTGTTGAACTGTCACATCTTCCCACCCCACTTGCTCTTGATCTCTACGTAGATTTTCCTGACAAGACTATTGGTTCTCACGTGGGCTTGTTTCCTCAACCTCTATCCCCACGTTTTATTGATCCTTTGGATTGTACTATGTTGTGTTCTCTCATTCCAGACTACACACTTGTTGTTCACGAGGATCAAGTTGTCGACAGAGTTGGTGTTGAGCAACCAACCTACACTACCATTTATGATTATGTGTGGGAATTTGAAGAAGAACCCGCGATGAAGGATGACCTCCTTATGTTCACACCTCATCCACTTTTCCCTGACATCTTTGTTGATTCTGCCATTGTTGATTTTCTATGTAAGAATACATCCCCAGATGCGTCTACTTCTGATCATTCACAGAATACATCAGATGTCAGTCTGTCATTGCATAGTAGAGAGGACACATCTATGTTTACAAATCCACGCAATATTTCATCTGTATTTTCTGAAAATACAAAGGGTGAATATATTTGCTTCTCATCAACCCCTCTATACAATTCATCATACCATGATGATGTCGATGAACACACCAAATTTTCTAATCATGGTTGTGTTGATCACTTTTTACCTTCATTCGATCACAATTTTGATTCATTCGTTGTTGATCTTTCTAAGCCACCCGTCTTCGGTGATCTACCTGTTGATGAAGTGGAAACCCCACAAGTTGTCAAGGCACTTTAGCCCAAGTTGATGGTTATGTCCGGTCCTCATTGTATTGAGGTCGATTCCACTCTAGATCATAAATTCATTGAAACACCCAAGGCTCTTCATCATTCACTTGCTTATACTGAAGATCAATCAAGTTCACAGAATTCAAATCCTCCACCTAAATCACATGACCCCATCGCTTATGCATTGGACGAATCCTACACAATGAGCACTCTTGCTAACGTAAGTTGTATTTCTTTCTCATGGTTTCTCATTTGTCACGATCAAAAGAGTGTACATGTTTTTCGTCTGCACACAGTGTGAAGCATGACCATGATACGTCCACAGAATGCTTGTCTTGTGCTTTTATTCTTTTCTTTTCTATGGATATGTTTAAACTTGGAGTGTGTTGGTCTTCATTGTTATATCTTTCTTGTTTTCCGGTTTACACGTTTATCTTTATAGAAAACCATGCCTTCACCAACATGGGTCAACCAACACGCCGATGGCTGCATTGGAAATATCACTTCACGTGAGCCAGCCCATGCACTGTTTAGTTTAGGAGTAGGAGTAATGTTTGCTTTCCTGTTTTGCTTTGTTTGCATGCTTGCTTTATTTAGTTTGTTTATATTTCTTGTTTGCTTGCTTTGTTTTCTTGCTTTGCTTTCATTTACTTTTGTCCTTTTCTTTCTGTTTGTTTGCTTGTTTTTCACCTATAGGTTTACTTTTGCATGAAACCATGTGTGGATCTTGAAACAAGCAAGGTAAAGTACAAGAGGACTTGTACAACTATCAACACTTGGTTATCCGTTGTCCTCTCTCCTTAGGAAAGATCTTGTTGTCTTCAGTCAATGATACCCTGATGGAAAATATGTGTTGTTCAAGTGAGTCTTGGTGAAAACACAACACTTTCACTTTAACTAGTACCACCTACTCTAATCGATCCTTTTGGGTTAACCCTTGTCAGCTCCTTCGAGTAGAGTAAGGTGAGGGGGGAAACCTTAACAAGTAGTGTCAGAGGTATACATAAAATATTCTCTAAAGGGGCAACCTCTTTTTCTCTCAATAAGTCGGGATCCCTCTTCCACCTCTGAAATAAATAAGTGCCTATGCACAGTTCTTTGAAAAATGAAAAAAAAAAGGAAAATGAAAAAATAACTAGGGTGAAAGAAGAGAAATTCTTCCTGTGCAAAGAGGTGATGCAAGTGACTCCATCAGGGTACTGACCAGGCTTGCTCGCAGCGGAGCGATGCTTGTGTCCCTACGTGACTCTGCCAGGGTAATGTCCACACATGATAGCAACAGAGCAACACCAGAGATGAAACTAAGACCCTAAACATATTTATTACTTATGTACCAATATACCCCTCATGCCCAATCAAAACAACTCACTTGACTTAGCTTGGAATGTGTGTTGATCGATCAAGAGAATGGTAAGGATTTATATCTTTAACTCAAGCTTAGTGTTAAAGCCATGACGATCGAAGAATCGAACAATACTTCTAGAGGAATTAGACTCGCTTTTCATGAACAAAGTCCATACAAAGAGCTGGAGTTCTACCAGTGTGTCGCCAATGTTGTAGCGGCTACAACCACCCTCCAAAATCTTCCCTTCTCTTCATTTTAGAGCCTCCCTCCTCGAAATCATCGCAACTATCTTGCAACTGATCAGGTACTTGTGTTTATTTGAGTTCATATGTCATTTCACAGCTTGTGTTCAACTCACTTGTCACGATGGTCAACCACAAGCACACCGAGCACTTGGTTCACATTTGGTCGATCAGTTGTCGAGCAAAACTGTGCAAACCTAGAGGACGGCTTGTCTTCCCCTCCAGAAATTTGTAGAGTAGAACAACAGTTGCCTTGCACTTAAAAATTGTGCAGAGTAGGCTAGACACCCTTTCTCTGGAAATTGCACAGAGAAGGCCAGCCGACACTTCTCTCCAGAAATGCGCAGTTTTAACTAGATGCATTTCCATCCATAATTACGCAAAAACTAGCCCAGATGCACTGCTCTCCATAAATGCATAGAGAAAACCAGACCAGATGCACTATTCTCCGAATTTGGGCAAAATTGGCCAGTTACACTACTCTCTGAAATAGCACAAAGCAGCCCAGCATCACGGCTCTAGAAAATTGCGCAAAGTTGGCCAGCTAGTCAGGGCCTCTCAGTCTAGAAACAACATAGAGGTTTTCCCTCACTGACTATCCATCACATGTGCCGATAGGTTGTCCAGTTACCTCCAAAACTTCACAATCCTTCCTTGTATGAAGGGAAACTTTTCTCGAAAAAGCAAAAAAAAAGAAAAGAAAAAAACATCCCTAGATTTTTGGAATCTATTTTTAGCAACAGGAGTTACATGTAAAACCATTTTTAGAAACTTCCTGCAAAGTGTCGCTTTTTCCTATATTTGTGGCATGCACATCATAAACCCTAATTTCACCAAATCTATTTAAACGATGCCTTAGAGTTCATTCTTCACATTCGATCTCAGAGCTCTGGCATTCCCGAGGCATCTAGGAACCTTTGACATAGTCAACGCCACTTTTCTGGCTAAGTTTTCCTTTTCATGCCTTTTGTCATTTTTTCTGTCGCTTTTTAGTTTTCAACATGTATGAGTGTTTTTTCCTTGGACTTATTGAACCACTGTTGGCGTTTTAATGTATTTTAGCCTGAAGAAGTGTTGTTTCAATTTTTGCATTACCTTTCCTTAGTGCCGCATGCATAACATTGTTTCAGCACTCACAGTTGTCGTTTCATGGACTCACTTCATGAGCTTCGTGGTTTTGTCATTTAACTGATTTCTGCACTCATTTGAATTGCATGCATGTTAATTTCACTTAGATATGCACCATCTTCGCACACAAATTCACTCCTTCATGTTCTAGGTTGTCATTCGGTAGATCCAAGCTGACTTGGTCCAGATCTTGTCTTTCCCAGCAAGCTCTGCACATTCCTAGCAATCAAGGCTTTGCCTTGCCTCTAGGAATTGCACAAAGACTGCCCACAATGTCTCCCAGTTTTGCTTTGCATAATCTTGGGACGTAATGCCTAGTCCTACCCACTGGAACAACACAATGTGTAGTTCCAGCTAGCAACCTGGTCTAATTGTTATGTGCATTGTGTAGTTTCAGTGAACAAGCAGCCTCTCTAGATTGTGCATTACGCAGATCCATCCTGCAGTCAGCCTCACTAGTAGTTGGAGTTGTGCAATGCACAGTTCCATGATAGTCTCCCAGATTCCCAAAGTCAATGTTGTACAATCTTGCCCAACAGTGACCAGTTTGTTGCTCAAATGTTTATTGAAGTTATTTGATGTTTTAGCTAACATTGTCTCGCGATGAGTGTCTTCTATATCTCTAGGAACCACAGGTTTTTGAGCAACTTCTTAGCAATACATGTCTTATGGACTCCAAGAGAGCTAGATCAAAAGACATAGTTGAAAGCAGTACTAAGGACATGGTTGAATAGGGGTCAATGAGCTTTCCCGTGCACACAGAAAAAAACATTTTAATCAAGAAGGACATCAATATCACATGGCAAGACATCAACACCATCTTCTTAGAAAAATTTGAGGAGAATCTGGAGGATCAACAGGTCTATGTGAACATCCATAAGTCAGGACTATACAAGGTTGCATGCAAGTTTCCCATGTTCCATTTTGCAAATGTGATCCTGTTAGGGTCCCACCCTAACCCCCTTATTTATGTAATGGAACCACGTCATAGTCAAGAGTCAATAAAGCCCATATTAATAATTGTAAGTGGTTAATCCGCAATTAATAACGGAACCACAGTTAGTTGCAAATGGGCTGTAGTATTAGATAGATGGTATTAG
>APFE030488450.1:0-18639 GCA_000404065.3 Pinus taeda
GGTAATCAGACGATGTTCATGCATGTTCGACTTCAGCTTACATGTTCACATGCTTGAACTTGTACTTATGTTCGGGTCGAGGTGGAGCGCAAGACCCTGGATTGTGTCTGTTGTAATCCAGGCATGTTTTTGATACATGACTCTTTCACTGGATGGCTGTGACCATGCCTGAGTCTTTTCATTGATCCTAACCAGATGGCTGCGTCCATACTACGGATCTTGATCATCATGTACTCTTTATGGATGGCTGCGACCATGCCATATATATCATGTATTTGAACTATCATACTGTATCTCTCAATGCAGATTCTCGGCGGCAGCTATATATGGTCTTGTAAAGCACTTCACCTCTCTCTCTCTCTCGAGGCTCATGCTTTAGGGGGCATCTGTTATGCAGTAATTTGTCACCTTTGGTCACCGTCCCTGTTACCTTTGCTTTCGCACATTGGAGGACACATTTATGGACCTGTGACCAGTGACACAACTTAAAAACACTTGTATTGGATTCTCCTAAGTATGAACTTCAAACTTCCTGAAGACACCTTTTGCAGATTAGCCCTAAAAAGTGCCCTTTTTCCATTAGCGTGGGGCCACAGTGTCTTACCCGCGCCAATGACTTAGTTCCTTGAAAGAGGGCGCGTCCATGGACGCTCTGTCATAGAGTAAAGCCCGCGCCACCTAAATTTGGTTATGATTTTTAGCCAGTGCGCACTGAAGTGTTTTTGCCTTCTTTGTTCATCCAGTTCTCTGGGGAAAAATCTCATGGAAGTGGTCGAGTGTCATCTTTTTATCCATGACAACCAAGTTCAGTGGCTATTCTGGGGCAATGCTAAATCTTCAGTAGGTGTCCGGATACAATGTATACTTCCTCCTCCTCCATCTATAAATGACTATCACCCTGCATTAAACCAACAAGTTTTTGCGGGAGTGTTGCTAGAACAAGTTTTGCTAGAGCTAGATAGTGAGAATTGAGAATTATAGAGGGGTTATGCTGCCAAAATATTGAGAGAGAAGAGGTCACTTTGCAAGGCGTATTTAGCTGCTGGCCCAGTCAGAGGAGTTTCAACGTCAGAACCTTTGGTTGTAATCTTTCTCTGTTTTTACTGATTAATGAACGACTACCATTATGGTTCCACTCATGTATTTTTCAATGGTATTTGAATTATATCTTTTCTGACCGATATATAATTGCATATACTTGATTTTACGCTTGTGTTTGTATCATTCTTTGCTTGTGCAGGTGTCCGTTTACGCGAAGCGTGAGGATTGTGACCAGCCAAAGCTAAGGAGCGGGAGCGGCATTTCTTCTACAACTACTAGCGTTGGATTCCAGGTAGATCATCTTGATCGATCTTTGATTTATGCAATTAGGAACCTGCATGTAGCGTGTGTGATTGTTGCTAGACCCATGGTGGGCTAGTGGGATCGCCTCTGTCCGCAGAGGGGATTTACCAGTACAACACCTGGTAAATCGACATAGCCAATGGATGACCCTGCAATGTCTCATAACTGCTGCCGAGAAGATAGTGCCAGCTCTAGCCAACGCTGTATTTGCAGGGCAGTTAAGAGCTTAAGCCAGCCAATTAATGCTCTTCAAATCAATGCTGGACATTTGCAATCTAAAGGATCATATACAAGATTTATCATTGATACAATTTAGTTTTGTTTTAGTTCCTTTTTGCTTAAATTGAGGCAGGTGGTTTGACCCTCCTCATCTATTTTTGTAATATTTATTTTTAGATTTCAGTAGAATAGTATTTAAGCCCCTCTCATATATTTAGAGAGGGGTCCAGAGTTTTATCAAAAACAATTCTTCAGAATGTGTAGTTTCCCCCCACTAAGGAGGTTTTCATAAAATGAATGGAACGAGGTTTATTTTTATATGAGTTTGATGTCTGCTACTGAAATGCACTTTTGTACTCTTAGTGCATGTTGATTTATTTTGAGATAAATCTATATTGTTGTAGCTCATGAGTAGAACTTATTACCAATGGTATTTTTATCTCCTGATACTTTTTACTTATGTGCGAAGTGGTAAATATATTTTCAGTTATTGATATATGAAAGTCTGAATTTTTAGTTGTCATTATTGCACTTATGTGTGATGATAACTTATCTTTTTATGCTGAGTATATGAATAATTCTTATGTGATATGTTTCTCACAATTGTTTCGGCTAACGTTTTATACGAAACATCATTTTTAATGGATCCTTTTCTCGTGGTGATTGAACGATTTATATTATCAATCATTATTAGAAACTATTTTAGATCGCATAAGTGAGACATCGCTCCCAGGCTAGTTTAAAGTTAGATGTTTTTCTTTCAAATAAATTGCATATAATAGCTAAAAGATAGATCATCATTAGAACAAGCATTCACCCCATAAAACCCCGAAAAGAAAAATATCATCCCGTTAGTGCACACATCATAAACATATTGGGAAACTGGTCCCATCATCCCTAGTCAGAGCCACTATTCCAAATGAAAAAGGAGTTGCTTTAAGGTCCAGACCAAGTGGTTATCCCCCTTGTTGTAGACCCGATTTTTCGAACCTTCAACAGGATGGAAAATTATCTTGAAGTCTAAAAATGTTGGCGAATCTCACTAGTCCCTAATATGCAAACTATAAATTTTTTTGTTGATATATCTGTGGGATTATTAAAATTAATAATGATTTTATATATAGTCTCTATATAATGTTGGAAATTTTTAAGGTAAAATAATTTTATATTGTAAAATTTGGGCGAATAAGTTTTATAAAAAATGCAAATTGGTGAATCGTTTTTGTGGAAAAATAATGAAAAATTAGCCCACCTAGGAATATTAGCCCCTAAAATTTCCATGATGTGGGGACCTATGATGTATTAATAGTCATATTCAGTCATGTATGGACTGTTGAGGTCATGTCAATTATGTAATCCCACTTGGTTGGGTGGTAGTGTCAAAAATGTAATCCCACCTGGTTGGGTGGTTGAGTCAAATATGTATCCCCAACTAGTTGGGTGAATGGTGTAATTATGATTCATTGGTGATAGGAGTGTCATACTCAGTTGATTTAAAGAGTCATGTTCTTCATTTGAAAATATTTTTGAATATTCAACATGTGCTCAGGGGGAGCATGGACAATATAGTGCAAATAAAATCCCAAGGGGGAGCTTTGGTCCACCCTTTGCACTTGATGTCAAAGGGAGAGAGTATATTGGTGTTTGAATAATGGTTATTTGATGTATCTAATCGGGTTCTATAGGTTGAGATGATAAACACAAACATGGTTGCCGTCAAGTACAAAGGGGAATATTGTTGGCATTATGATGCATGTGTTGTCCTTAATGGAAACTCACTTGTAATAGAAAAAGTATATGGTAAATAGATGAATCCATATGTCAATTCAGAGGTGACAGGATGAACATAATAACAAAATGATGGGATAAAGGTTTACACATCAGAATCGAATGTTTGATAAAGATGAATATTTGAAGATCTATACGCTGGTTCATCAAGGCCATGTCATGTATACATGCATGTACAAAGAAGAAAAGTCACGTACATGTTGTCACACTAATTTAAGAATACCATGGGTCATTACAATGGTATTAGCCAACAATATTCAGTGGAGTAGTGGTTACTTGATCCTGTCCTAGATTACCACCAACACTAGTGTAGTTTTGACTCATGGTATTGGTTAATGCTTTAAATATATAGGGAGGTGAATATCAAAGTGCTAAGTGTGCATGTGAAATAGCATTTTATGAATACATCAATCTGAAGTATATTTTCTTTGTAAGGGCCATACTTGACACATAGATCTGGAATAATTATGCACCAATAATACAATGATGGATCAAGATCATGAGACCTAAAATGACTTTCCATTGTATGATTTTCTCATGGATTGACTAGATCTAAGTATGGACGCATGTTTTTATCGCTAGATATTATAATCTGGGTCTTTCTAAATTTTTGAGGAGCTGCTCAATTTTAGGTTAAAATTTACAGATCTATACGCAGGTTGGTTTCAGTTAAGTCGCGTATACACATGGGTTTGTTTCTTCAAAGTCACGTACATAAAGGAAGGCTTTATTTTCATAAATGATCGATCAACCCTATAAATGTTGTTGTATCTCTATTGTATGTCGATGATGTCCTCATGTTGATCTTGGTTGAGTGACAAATATGAAGTAAAACTGATTAAATGATGAAGTTGAATTTGGTTACATATTGATTGGTTGAAAAGATTATTGATGCTACTAACTATATGAGGGTTTTGTAAGCTAACAAAATATTTCAGAATAACTTTGGTCAACTAATTATCTGTTTCAAAATTACAAGTTCTTAGTATATTTAGATATGTACGCAAGTTTCTCTAAAAAAGGTTTATATACACATGGGTTTCCTCAAGTGAAGTAGCGTATACATGTTGGCATATCAATGATTAGGGTTGCAGTTGATTCTCTGTGTTGACGCAGTATTCTAAGTTTAGTTATGTGTTCTGGTTACAATGATCTCACTATTATATTTTAATTAAGTTCATGTTTGCTTCGGTTGATCTAGAAGTTGTGATGTATTAGAGCAGGTGGATCTAGCGTGAAGATTTAAGAAGCGTTGTCCGTAGATTTTGCTAAGGGTTGGAGCCTTTAGTGAGGAAGTCGAAGCTTTCACCCAAGAGTAGTTGGAAATTAGATCAGCGGGTTGGATCTCCCTTATTCTAGGAGCTAGAGAACGAGTGAAGGTTGTAGCCTTCATCAGGTGGGTGCCTACGTAGTGGCATGAGTCTCTGTTACAAGAATGTATTAAGTTTTTTATATTAATAAGTTTGAAGATTGAAACGATAACAATGGTGGTTTTCTCCCACATTGAGTTTGCACCTTAAATCCTAGTGTTCATGTGTGTTTCTTATGTGTGATACTTTATTATGTTCTTACTGCACCTGCTTATTGCTTATCAAATGTGTGATCAATCTC
The DNA here is from genome assembly GCA_000404065.3 of Pinus taeda. Classification (NCBI taxonomy): domain Eukaryota; kingdom Viridiplantae; phylum Streptophyta; class Pinopsida; order Pinales; family Pinaceae; genus Pinus; species Pinus taeda. The sequence continues at coordinate 4,963 of APFE030488450.1, forward strand.
TTACGTTATAGCTTAAGTTTAACAAATAAATAATTAATTTTTTTACAACATTACTAAGCATACACTAGTTTCTTTTACAACAGTCGCATACATATTTCAGGAAAGAAAATTAATATTGCAAGTTTTTAAAATACTAATTCACCCCCCTCTCAGTATTTTTCCTAGCACCAGGAAGTGAGATATGTGCCTGAGTGAGGCAAGAAGTCAAAGATGAACTACTAAAATTATGGATCCATCGTAATTCTATTCATACTTAGTTTTTTGCCATTGCTCATTATTCGATATTGACAAAGGGGAAAGAAAATCCCTATTTGAAATCAGTTTTTGGTTGAGTGGGGTTGGGAAGAAAACATGCAGATTATATTTATTGTTGGATAATGAATAACAAAAAAAACACTTCAAATCAATTTTAGTCAAGAAATAAGAGATATAATCTGAGAATGCTTAAAAGAAGGTAATTTTTCATTGTAATTGTATGAAAAGAAGTCTAGCAAGATTTTGATGTTTGGATGCGTTATTTTAATAGCATGTACTGATGCATGCTCAAGAAATGCTAAATTAAGAGCCAAATAGAAAACTTCAGGATGTCAAATAAGAAAAAAGTCATGGATACGAGCAATTGTAGTTACCATGTCTGGAATTATTTCAATCAAAGAAATATATGAAGAAGTAATAAGATATTCCTAAGGACACAGCCAAATCAGTAGCCCTACCCCCTGGAGAATATATAAAAGGAAAGAGTAGCTCCAAATCATATTAGTAATAGACATGTTAGAAAGAAACATGGTAACATAGACAGAAGAAATCAAAAGAAGTTTTGGATGGATTGACAAGTAAAATAAAGGTTCACTATCTAAAAAGTAAAATTTCTGCATGATAAAAGTATATCCAAATTATTGTATTTATAGGTGCATTCTATAGCCCATTAAGGATTATAATTTTTATTAGTGGGTGTAATGCTTATATCAAGTCATCTTTTCATATTTAAAAAAATAATATACTCTGATAATAACCAGCCTAAGAAATCTTAACCATATATCTACAAAGTGCTGAGAGGGATGAAACATGAAATCAATCAAGGTACAAACCATTCGTCAAGTTTTTCCCCATGTGGGATTTAATCGCTTTCGATTCTGGGTGCTCAATAGATCTGAGGTTAAGATGAATGTAGGCTGGTATGTGAACAAAGATATATTAATAGTTATAAAACAACAATATGACCACCACCAACCATGCTTTTTATTTCTATTAGCCTATAGTATATGCGATGTTAATCTATGGCCACCACCATGGTTTTGCAATTTTCCTTAAAGGTTATATTTTTGCACAATTTCTTCCATGGCCTGAATATTTCCTGACTTCTCCCACATGCTTTATCTAACAATATCAATCAATTATCACATCACTACTTCCTTGGTAGCCTCCAAACTACTATAACCAACCATAATTTGTCAAGCTTATTTACACATTTCAAGTAAAGCTGGATGTAAACCAAACATGCGTTGGTTAGGTTAATAGGTGATTGGATTTCAACTTTGTGTGATGTTAGAATTTTCTAGTCATACTAGTGTTGGCTACATTAATAGCTTGTTTTTATTGTACATAATTCCCAATACACATCTAAGACTCATATTAATAGTTAAAGGAAGCATTATATTCAAGATAACATATACAGGTAAAACACTACACCAAAGAACAAGAGCAAATTCATTTCACGTATGTGGAATAACAATTATTACTTTAGTCCATATGTTGTGATTTATTCTTGTATGTGTTGTCCAAAGTTGATTGCTTTTACTTTATTTGGATTTTAATGGATACTCTTCCCATGTTTATGCTTAGATATCAGGTTCAAGGATAGACTTAGCCATATGGGAGGAAAGTCTATTGAATCTATAACATAGCTAATTTTTTCCATTGTTCGGAACATGATTTTCCCATTACAATTTCTTTTTCCACTCAATGCCTTTATATGGGTTGAACTCTCTAGCCTACTAATGGAATTAGAAATATTTTAATGTTCATAGTCCAAGAGCTTTTACATATTTCTTTCCAAGATCTGCTAAGAGACCAAATGAAAGAGTATTTGTATCCATGCTTTAGATGTTAGGAAACTAAGCACAAGATCGGAAATTTGTTGTTTCATGCCAAAACATGGGATTCATGACTTAAATACTGTGACACTAAACACAACATTGTAAAATCCTTGTTTAATGCAACAATGTGAAAGGATACATCTATATCCATTAACACTTGTCTCTAAGATTGATGTCTAGAATCTATAATAAGAAAATGTACTAGAGTAAGGTCATGGCCTTCAACTTCTCAATAACTATTCAAGGCTAAGGAACTCCAAGTAGCCTCAAGTCAAGGATTTTTTCCAAACAACTTTCTTGCTCCAAAACATGTTTCATTAGACAAATAAAACAATCAAAACAATCAATAGTGTTATTGTTAAAATTGGAAACTAGCACCAAACTTCATATGGGTCACCATATTCATGGGTGATAATATTTTTCTTGGATTCCTCTCGTTGAGAGGCGTAGGATTGATCTAAGGATCATCTGATTCCGATAAGTATTTATGGAGATATGAATTTATTTATTTTATGGACTAATTGTCAAGTCAGCCAGCAACTTATGTAGGCTGAAAAGGCCAACAGTCGCATCTATTCAACCCCAACGTCTTGCATATAAATACAAGAAGTATTTTCCTCATTTTCACACTTCAATCGCATCACATCTCTCTCTCTCTCTTGCGTAGAAAGGACTCTTCTCTCACACATGTGGAAGGAAGGACATCGAATTTGGAGTTGCAACTGCAGATCGGAAGTTTGACTAGCATTGACCATCATTCTCTCTCTTTAGACTACACAGTAGGTGAACCTGAATCTCCTTGGAAAGCCACATTTTTTGGTGAAGGAATCAAGGCAATCTGATGATCGGTTTGCAAGATATTGACTGCCCTAGTTTAGGGCTAATCTAGGGTTTGCTGCTGCTGATGTAAATCAGATTTTTGTACTATTTCTCTCTGCGGAATTATTGAAGATAAAAGAAGATTTGATAAAAGGGTTTCCCCATATTGGGGTTTCTCCCTAGCTAGCTACCACATCTTGTGTCTCTTGTCTTGGCTTGTTTTCTATTGATCGTTTAATGTTGTATCTGCACTTTAGTTTATGTACATGTGATTGCTAATCTGTGGATAATAATAAGAAAGAAAGGTAAACTGCTATAAGAATAGAACATACCATAACATAACATGGAACCAAAGCTAAGGTGAAGACAAAGCTCAAGCAAGAGCAAGATTAATCACCGAAGAGAATATTGGCAAGGCTATCCTAAAAGAACTATGGGGTCCTCAACACTCTTCCTTACCAAAGACAAGTTCCATGAGAAGTCTGACTATCACGAATGGAAGTTGTCTCTCGATATAAATTTAGAAGATCAAGGAGTGTTGGACCATGTGAGAGGCAATATTGTTGATCCTCAATCAAATGCACCCGCTACTGCCAGGAACAAATGGAAAACCGATGAAGTCAAAACAAGGAAGATCATCTAGGACTCTATTGGCAAGCACTTGGTGGCCTATGTTTATGAGCTTAACACCTCCAAGGAAATCTACAATAGATTGGTGAGTTTATTTAAAGTTAATGATGCAAATCAAGTTCTGTTTCTTAGAAATAAGCTGAAGGAAATTAAGAAGGGAAAAGATGAAAATATCCAAGCATATTTCTTAAGAATCACCGAGATCAAGAACAATCTCCTATCTATTGGGGAAGTAATTTCTGACAAGGAAATGGAACTCACAACTCTTAGAGGAATACCCTTTGAATGGCATGTATTTAGGACTACTCTCGTAAAAAATAATATAATTCCTAGATTTGATGAATTAATGGCTAGATGCATTCAAGAAGAAGCTAGAATGGAAGAATAGGAAATACCCACACTTAAAGGTCATCTCGCTGCCTTTTCTTCTCATGCTAAAAGAAGAAACAATTTTGGGGCTAAATTCGAAAGGAAGACTGGACTAAAGGGTTAAAAAGGACGATGTTACTATTGCAATAAACCAGGTCATTATGCAAGGGAGTTTCCTAATAAAAGGAACTCACACCGGGATGATGATCAAAATTCCTCTCAAGGCAATCAACGAAATGTCAAGTCAAATCGCTGAGGCAAAAGGAATGCTAGAAATCAAGGAAGTGGACAACCGTTCAAGAAGGCAAGAAATTCCAGGTATGAATCTAACATTATTTACAATAAGCAGGATGAATATTATCTACCAACTAATCTATCTACCTCTTCTCCTCCGAACTCGCTGGGAAATTGGTTTATTGATAGTGGTGCCTGAAGGCACTTCACTGGTTAAAAATAAGTTCTCCATAATTTGACAGAGAAAGAAACCAACCTAAAAATTGTCCTTTGAGATAATATTAAATATCCCGTAAAAGGTGTAGGCAATGTCTCTCTTAAATTGAATCAAGGTAATACAATCCATCTACAGGATGTATTTTATGTACCTGATCTAAAAAAGAACCTTGTGTCCATTTCGACAATGGAAGACAAAGGCTACAAGGTGGCTTTTAGTGATGGCAAGGTACGTGCATGGAAAAATTAATATCAAATATGCCTTCACTCTTGGGTTTCGATTTGATTCATTATATCAGGTCACAGGAAGTCTGCTAGGTGTCATGTTGTTATGACACATCTCTTCAGTCTGAACTATGGCATCGGAGGTTTTCCCACCTTCACTATAAAGCCCTACCTAATGTAAAAAATGGTGACTGGAATGCCCGAGTTCAGACTAGAGCAAGAAGGTGTATGTCCCGGATGTGCTGAAGGAAAGCTAAAAAGGGGAGCATTCCCCTCAAGCCAAAGCAAGACATCTGATATATTGTAGTTAGTTCACTCAGACATATCTGGTATGATGCCTGTGAACTCCTTGGGAGGATATTCATATTACCTCACTTTTATAGATGACAATTCTCATAAGACTTGGATATACTTCTTGAAAAACAAGGATGAAGCGTTCTCCTAGATTCACACTTCAAAGCCTTGATCAAGAATCAAACTGAAAAGAAGATAAAGATCTTAAGGACTGATAATGGGACTGAATATGAATTTAATGAGTTTCATGAATTTTGCAAAGAGGCCAGCATTAAGAGGTAGACTACTACACCGTACACTCCTAAAAAGAATGGTGTGGCAGAAAGAAAGAACCATACGATTATGGAAGCTATCTGTGCTATGCTCCATGATCAAAGACTTCCGAAGTTTCTATGGGCCAAAGATGCAAACACCATTGTATATGTGCAAAACTGATGCCCCCATCAAGCATTGGGTTCCAAGACTCCCGAAGAAATGTTCACCGGTAAGAAACATGACGTATCTCATTTTAGAATTTTTGGAAGCCCTGTATATTTTCATGTGCCGAAAGAGAAAAGGAACAAATTAGTTGCATCTGGAAAGAAAGGAATGTTCGTGGGCTATAGCGAAAATACTGAGGGCTATAGAATCTATGTAGCCAGTCAAAGGGAAGTTGTGGTTAGTCATGATGTCACCTTTGATGAAGACATGGTTCTCAGCAAGGTGAACAATCTTCCCACTGTGAGGAGCTCTCAAGAAGCTGACACCAGGGAACCTAAAGAAAAAGATGATGAAGCAATGCCCGATGTGGAAGAACCCATGGATCCTATTGATCCTCCTCCACTTGAGCCTTCCTCTTTTAGGAAGAGGCCTTCATGGCTTAGGTGGACACTTGATGATGCTGAAGGACATGCTGCCCCCCAAGGAACCTTCCGTGAAAGTAAGAAACCAAACAGGCATTAGGGATACCTAACCATCATGAGCACGATCATTCAAAATGAGCCTTCATCATTCTTAGATGTCATCAAGCATCATGGATGGAAGGATGCTATGACCGAAGAATATGAGTCTATTATGAATAATGATGTTTGGGAAGTGGTTCCGAGACCTTTGGATAAAACAATTGTCACTTCTAAATGGCTTTACAAGATAAAGCATGCAGCTGATGGAAGTATGAAAAAGTATAAGGCTTGTTTTGTCACTCGTGGCTTCTCTCAGAAGGAAGGTGTAGACTATGACGAGACATTTGCACCTGTTACCAGATATACCACCATCCGCTTGATCATAGCCCTTGCAACTTCACAATGATGGAAACTACATTAGATGGATGTTAAGACCCATTATTCCATGGTTCAATCAAAGAAGAGGTCTACGTGGAGAAACCTAAAGGATTTGAGATTTATGATCAAAAAATCTCATGTGTGCAGTTTGAGAAAGGCTCTTTATGGGCTGAAGCAAGCACCCCGAGCACGGTATGAGAGGACAGATAGCTACTTGATGAAGCTAGGATTCACTAGGAGTCAAGCCAATCCCAACCTTTACTTGAAGGTTGAAGATGACAAACCTCTCATACTAGTGCTGTATGTTGGTGACCTCTTTTTAACATGTGCATACCCTCTCATTCACAAATGTAAGAGGGAGTTGGCTTCTAAATTTGAAATGAAGGACCTAGGACTGATGCACTATTCCTAGGACTCGAAGTTTGGAAGAAGCTGGGGGAAATTTTCCTATCTCAAGAAAAACATGTGGTGAAGATATTGGAAATATTTGGTATGGTGGACGGTAAGCCTGTAACTACCCCGATGGAGCTTGACTTCAAAAAGTTAAGCGGTAGTGTTGCTGGACCTATTTTACGAAATACCACCAAGTATCGTCAACATGTCAGAGCATTAATGTTCTTAGTGAACTCCCGTCTAGACATATGCTTTGCAATCGACACATTGAGTCAACATATGGTTGAACCTCACCACATAAATTGGATTGGTGCCAAGAATCTGTTGAGATATCTTGGTGGCACAATTACTTATGGGTTAAGATACATTATCAGAGATGTGAGACTACTTGGATATACTGATGCTGATTGGGCATGCAGTGTGATGGACCGTAAGAGCACTTTCGGGTGTTGTTTCACCTTTCGATCTTCTTCGATATCCTGGATGAGTAGGAAGAAGAAGTTGGTGGCTTTGAGAAGCACCGAGGCAGAGTATATTGCCGCTAGCATGGCCTCCTGTGAGGCAATCTGGTTGCAAAAGATCTTCAATGAGCTATTTGGATTTACATTGGATACCGCCGTGGTTCTATGTGACAACCAGAGTGGGATCCGTTTATCAAAAAATCGCGTATTTCATGATCACTCCAAGCATATCAATATCAAGTACAACTATATTTGAGATATGGTGCAGCGAGGAGCAATAAGGCTCCAACATATCAATATAAATAGGTCGCCGACATTATGACAAAGCCGCTAGGAAAGGTCAAGTTGCTGACTTTCTAAGAAAAACTTGGTGTCATTCAAAGACCCTCCGATGAGGGTAAAGTATGATGTACTGAGCTTTGGGAGCTCCAGGGGGGTGCGGGGTACTTCTTGGAGCAACACATGACCACAGGGTAACTCACCATCCCTTGTTGGTGCACTTGGTACAGGGTAAAATGTTCAACCTTCCCTTGTGACACCCCGTGGCTACTGTGGATAGGATGATTCTCTCTCCTGTGGACAATATGATTTGCTCTCTTGTGGACAAGATGATTCACTCTCTCGTGGGTCAGGACGATTCGCTCTCCTGTGGATAGGATGATTCACCCTCCTATGGACAAGATGATTCGCTCTCTTGCGGACAAGATGATTCGCCCTCTTGTGGACAAGATGATTCGCTCTCTTCTGGGACAAGATGATTTGCTCTCCTATGCAAAGGATGATTCACTCTCCTGTGGAGAAGATGATTCACCCTCTTATGGACAAGATGATTCACTCTCTTGTGGGAAAGGATGATTCGCTCTCCTGTGGACAAGATGTTTTGCTCTCTTGTGAGACATGATGATTCACTCTCCTGTGGACAAGATGATTAGTTCTTTTATCAAAGGCATCCTATGGATGTAGTTTGTGACTCATGGGAAGTACCTCTCATCTAGTCAAGGAGCAGGAAAATGAGGATAGAGACCATAGTAGTACCGATGGATGAATCGTTGTATCTACCATACTCCCTACGCTAGGATGACCTTCATTGATCCAGGATCAATGAGAGTGGTATGGGACCAGTGAGAGTGGTACACAATGTGAGACTGACTTCGAGTCAATGGAGGATGGTATGATACATCCTCGATCATTTCTTCTCCTTCATAATTTGTGCAAAGCAGAGAAGAGTAAAGCAAAGCAGAGCAAGAAGGGTCAAGCCATATAGGAAGGTGCATTTGATGGATGGACAATGGTGACAGTCCGATAGATTGTAGATGAAGTTCTTCCTAGTTGAGACAGAGTGTTAAAATTGGCAACTAAGGCCAAACTTCATGTGAGTCACCTTATTCATGGCTGATTATATTTTTCTTGGATTCCCCTCATCGAGAGGTGTAGGATTGATATAAGATCATCCGGCTCCGATAAGTATATATGGAGATATGAATTTATTTATATTATGGACTAATTGTCAAGTCAACCAACAACTTATGTAGGCTCAGAATTCCAATAGTCGCATCTATTCAACCCCAACATTTTGCATATAAATAAAAGGAGTATTTTCCTCATTTGTACACTTCACTCTCATCACATCTCTCTCTCCTACGTAGAAAAGAGTCTCTTCTCTCTCCTATTTAGAAAGGACTCTTCTCTCACACGTGTGGAAGGAAGGACGTAGAATTTAGGGCTGCAACTATAGATCGGAAGTTTGACCAACATTGACCATCATTCTCTCTCTCTAGACTGCGCAGTAGGTGAACCTGACTCTCCTTGGAAGGCCACATTGTTTGGTGAAGGAATCAAGGCAATTTGACGGTCGGTTTGCAAGATATTGATTGCCCTAGTTTAGGGCTGATCTAGGGTTTGATGCTACTGATGTAAATCAGATTTTTGTACTATTTCTCTCTTGTGAAATATTGAAGATAAGAGAATATTTGATTAAAGGGTTTCCCCATATTAGTGTTTGCCCTTGGCTAGCCGCCACATCTTGTGTCTCTTGTCTTGGCTTGTTTTTTGTCAATCATTTAATGTCCTATCTACATTTTACTTTATGTACATGTGATTTCTAATATGTGGATAATAATAAGAAAGAAAAGTAAATTTATCTAACCATAGAACATACCATAACTTAATAGTTATAGTGAAGATCTCATCCTCCATTATTACTGAGAGGAAAAAACTATTTTTCTCTCAGAGAGAGAAACTTTTAGCACAGACATGAAATTCTAACATGTCAAGGTATTTAAACCCTAAACAAGAAAAAATAAGTCCTGATAATAACTAGTGTTATCAGAATCGGTGGTTAAGAAAAAAAAATTCTTAGTTTTTGCATCTTTTTTCCATTTTTTCCATTTTTTCAGACTTATTTTTTAAATCCTTGCTGAGTTATTGTTGTACAAAATTTTTTAAACATAAAAATAAGTTAATTCTTATGTAATGAAAACTTTGGAGCAAAATTCTCTTCTCAAAATTCAAAATCAGTTAAATAGAATTACATTGGAAACATCAGTAATAAATGTCTGAAGTAAACTTGACTAAACTAGACTTAACTGATACTAGACTAGGACACTTTGAGGGATGATTTTGACACCTAATAGGTTGTTGGAATTAGATTCTCCAACACTCCCCCTTAATTACAACCACAAAAAAATTAAACTAAGATGCTTGTTGGTATATGTCTAAGCTATTGTTATAATTTAAGAAATTTGTGCTCATCTATGTTTCCTTTCCTTTTCCTTTTCTTCCAGATTCTATAGCCTCTAAATTGTTTCAAAATTTTTCATTTTGTTTTATCCTTCAAATTTCAGTTTCTTAATTTTTTGGTGCAGGTCTTCCATTACTCTAGGTTGTCTAATCATGCGTTGGACTTCTTCAAAAAATGACTTGTATGTGGGTTGATACCACATACTACCTTTTGTAGTGTTATTTTCATCATCAATCTACTACAACATAAGATTATAACAAAATAATATTTCTTCACAACTCCAATAACTAAATATTTCATTCATTTTCTCATCATTGATGTTATCTTCAACATTCATTTCTATAGCTTGTATGTAGAAATCATCTAGACATGTTGTTGCAATCCATGCTTCAAGGAAATTTAATTGTTCTTCAAAATCATTTTGTGTACCTTCACATTGGAAATCAATGGTAAGTTTAAAAACATCGGAAGAACCAAATTATTTTTTTTCCTTCTACTCTGATATGAGAGCTTCCTTTTATTGTGCTACATTCTCTCCCGATACTTCTGTCTCTTTTTTCTCTTTGTGCGCTTCCTTGTTTGCCTCTACGTCCATATTTGCCTCTGCTTCTATATTTATTTCTTTGACTTCTTTACTAACCTGTGTTGTTGCAAATACATTGTCCTCCACTGGATCAAGTGGGATTTTGTCATTGAACATCATCATATCTATATGCTTTTTTTGTTGCATAATTTGCAACCACTCATATTTAGGCAACAAATCTTCATCAAATTTTACATCAACAATATTAATTGTTGGATTTACTATAACATTGGTTGCTTCAATGGAAACTTCATTATCTTTAACAAGATATATTGTTGGATTCACCAAAATTTCATCACCAAGCTCTGTTGTTGGATTCACCAAATTTTCATGAGCAAGTTTTGCTACTAGATTTATCAAAACTTCATCCACTTGTTGTTGTGCATAGTGGGATTTAACAAAATCTTCATCTAGATGTAGATTTGCAACTATATATCCACATTCATCTTCAACTTCAATGCTCCCCCTTACAGAAAAACTCCTCTCAAGGGTATCCCACGCCTCCTTGGCTCTGGTGCCATTTGAAATAAGGGGAGGAATGCTCTCATCTATAGATTACTTTATGAATTTCAATGCAAAGGCATCCTTTTGCCTCTTCACTTCCATTTCGTTGAAAATGCCTTGATGCATATCTAGTTGCTAGTGCGACTTTCTTAGCCTCTTAGATTTTCCCATTTGTAGAGTGTTAGTTGACTGCGACTCAACAAACAAACCAACCTGCAAACATAGGTGTTTCTCGCAATAAAAATTCTTTTGTAGCGACTTATCTTCTTTTTAGCTTCTATAAATGGATGGGCCTACAAATTCTCTATAAGGGAAATGCTTTCATAAAATCTTTCAAAAGCCCCTCTTAAAAAAAATATTATAATGCTCCTAATTGATCTTAATACAACCTCTTTCCTTTTTTGTTATAGACCATCTTAACCTTCAGTGACCTTTTTTAAATATGCCGTTTTGAAAAAAAAACTTCTTTAAAACTTGACATAAACTCTCTATTTTAAAGAAAATTACATAAGCCTTTTATTTAAAATTACATAAGCCCTTTTCAAAATAATACCATAGCTCTTCAAGTTATGAACCTTTTAACATGTGTAGGATTTTAATAAAATATCATGGAACAAAAGATTGGGATTTGTAACTACATACCTATTTTACTTTTTCACCCAAGTTCTTTTACATGTCAACATCTTACCATGACAGAAGCCCTTTGAAAAAATATTGACTTTTCACGTTATCCCTTCGATTTCCTTTTCATGATGAATGAACGATAAACATGAATGGAACATGCTTGGCTTGATTTTCCATGAGACTAACTTCATGCTCCAAATATTATTTGTCCTTCGTGATTTGAAGTAAAATTTCACACACCATTTTCAATTGAATTTGACTTTGATGCATAGGAATTTGACTTCATGCATGCTAAAAAAAACATTGTATGTTGACTTGAGGTTTGAGATGAAGCTTTAGCTCCACACTCCTCACTTGTTGGTTGGAATGTTGTTAGCTCTCTTCTGGACATAGGTCACTCTTTCGAGCTAACAGAATCATTTTGGTCTTTGCTTCTTAGTTCTCACTAGCTTCTTTACATGAGTGTCTTTTTCACAGTTGGCTTCTACTCCTCTTGAATTTCTTGACCTATGTTCCTCTCATGGAGTCTTATGAAAACTGAGCTCTGATACGATGTTAAGTAATGAAAACTGTGGAGCAAAATTCTCTTCTCAATATTCAAAATCAGTTAAATAGAACTACATTGGGAATCATTTTGGTCTTTGCTTCTTAGTTCTCACTAGCTTCTTTACATGAGTGTCTTTTTCACAGTTGGCTTCTACTCCTCTTGAATTTCTTGACCTATGTTCCTCTCATGGAGTCTTATGAAAACTGAGCTCTGATACGATGTTAAGTAATGAAAACTGTGGAGCAAAATTCTCTTCTCAATATTCAAAATCAGTTAAATAGAACTACATTGGGAACATCAGTAATAAATGACTGGAGTAAAACTTGACCAAACTGGACTTAACTAATACTGGATTGGAGACATGTAGGGATGGTTTTGACAGCTAATAGGTGGTTGGAATTAGATTCTCCAACAAATGATACAGATTGGGGAGAAATCATGGGGAAGAGAGTTTCTCTTCTCAATATTACTTAACATTAATAACCCAATCAAAGTATTTGTCTATCATAATCAGAAGGAAGGCATAATATGTGAACAAATCATATATTTAAAAGGTTATCAACTTAATACAATCCTTACTAACATAGAAAATTTTAGGGGTGAATGTTCGCCATTTGGGGAAATTAAGGGGTTTTAAATTTTTAGTGGGCGAATATTTTGTATCATAGTAAATTTTTACAAATCACCTCAAATAGCCCGCCTTATTTTAAGGGAGAGGGTAAAAAAGGTAAATTTAGGCCTTGAAATTAGGAGTTACAACCTTCCATTTGCCTATTTTTAGGAATAGGTTTTATTTAAGTGAATCCTATGGGCCAAATACCATATTTATAAAAGATGTATGGTAAATTAATAAAATATAAATAAATGAGAAGTATGGTAAATAAATAAAATATTTTTTATATTTAATCCATAAGTCACTTTATATACATGCAAGGGTGTAAACAAATAAAAATATAAGTAAAGTGGAGGTATGGTAAATAATTAAAACGTCTTTTTATACTTAGTCAAAAGGTATGGTAAATAAATAAAAATATAAATAAACTAGACGTATGTAAATAAATAAAAAGAGAAAACCTATTTTTATATTTAGTCCATAACCCTCGTTCTATTTATGAAGGCCAAATACCATATTTGTAAAAGAGGTATGGTAAATTAAGAAAAATATAGATAAATGAGAGGTATGGTAAAAAAATAAAACATTTTTTTATATTTACTCCATAAGTCACCTTATATTTAGAAACACTCAAAAAATGCCTTATATTTAGGTGAAACCTATGGGCAAAATACTATTGGACAAATACCATGGACTAGATTGTTATTAATACCATGAAAAAAACATTATTAACCCTAATATTAGTATTAATAAAATAAAAATGGCACATGGTATTGACCCATGGTATTCACCAAAATGGCACATGGTATTGACCCATGGTATTCACCTGGAATGTAGCCTATTTAAATGGGGGAATTAAAACAGCATAGATCCATCTTTACTCTGGATCTACTAACCCCCGAGACGTATCAACTATCTTGATATGCAAACTAGCATAGAGTGAAAAAATATTTGATCTCTCTTGGGGCTTGGTTGATGTTGTAATTTAATGTATGTTAAACATTTTAGCTTGGTTAAAATAAAAAATAAAATAAAAATCAACTATTAATTTTATTAATTTTTATAAACTA
>APFE030488461.1:0-12670 GCA_000404065.3 Pinus taeda
TTGGCACTGCTGATGTGAGTCATTTGATCATTAATTCTCAAAATGCTACAAGTAAGAGTCCTATGATTATTAGTTTCCTATTTGTTGATTCTAGCAGTTCATATGGTATGCTTGACTTCATCTTCTTCCAGAATGCTAAATGATCTTGTTCAATAATGGAATTCCCATTTGCAGCTTCCAGATGAAATCCCATGTTGTTAAATTCTACAACCAGATCTGTTTTAGACAAAGAAGAAAGTCAAGCTAGCTACAGCCATGGTTTTGGTGTACTTTGAGACTTCTAATTTGCATGGGTGTTTGTTGCATTGCTTGTTCTTTTTCAAATAGGTAACCAACCTGAAAATTAAAGTCTCGCCTTCCTTATGAATAGACCATTAGCTTTGGTATCAAATATTGGAAAAATTTCCAATGATCAAAGAGAGATATTGAGCTTGTGTTGGCAACACTAGAGTGCTCAGCAATTGGAATCAAATTTATTGATTAAGGCATGAATGTACAACAAATAAAAGACATACCATCCACTGAAATATTTTAATTTTAGCAAGAAGAATGATGTATTCACAGTGGACAAATATTATAGAGTAAAATGTACGATAGAGAATTGCAGTGCTTTGGAAATAAAATGCATGAGTCAACCTTACATTATCTGGAATTATCCCACACTTACAGAGTGTGACTACAATTTATCTATTCAAGTTGTTGCCTGATTATCATGCTGTCTTCTCTGTTGCATTCTCCTCTGTCTGTCTTTTTTTGTGACAATTTTTTGTTGTCTCATTATATTTATTATTAATATTTAATTAAATGTATTCAATACTTCTCTATAGATAAAGGCTAAAATGATTTTTTCTTCCTAAAGGGCTATTCATAAATCAAGGGTCAGTTAACCTTCGTAAAGTACTATTCAGTTGTCCTTACATAGATAGTAAGACAAAACCTTGCTTTCTAGGAGATGCAGGTCCAGAGGATATGTGAAGATTAACAAAAAATCTAACATTCATTATATTTATCTTACATGTTTTAATTGATGTATTTCCTACATTTGCTATCCTTGATAAACATGATTATTTGTTTGCCTCTTGTTAGAAAGGGGTAATTCGGGGATAATTGTTGCACAAGGCCTTGGGCTAACTTGGAATGTGTGTTATTCAATGTAAAATTTTGTTGTTGTTAACTCAATGTAGCTTAGTGTTACTGCCACCTCATTCAAGAAAAAAACGAAGTTGGATAAATAAGCTTAGAGTGTATTGTTTGAAGATCCAAGGCCTAAATTATTTGTTGAAGCCTGAATTTTATATTACCATGTATTGACTGAAAATCTAGAAATATATGGTAGTATTTTCTTTCTTGAGCTTTACTGTGACTATGTTATCAAAAAGTCCTATTTCTTTTCAACTTGTATGGATGTCTCAGGCTTGGCATGTTTTTTTGGTTGGATGTTTACATAGCAGTTGTGTGAAGGCAAAACACTCTTCTGCTTTATATTTGTTGTAACTTGTTTTATTGTGCATCTATAGGCTGCAATAGTTAGTGCACAAAAAATCTGGAAGCAAGACAATTATTTACACAGCAGAAACTTGAACAACACAGATGATGCCATAATGCCACTACACAACATATGCCCAAGAGCCAGTAAGACATGTTTCCTTTCTAATTTATGGAAAACTATTCTTTAGGAACTATTGAAATTGTAGAAAACTTTGGAACGTTAAGAAGGCATTCAACAGTTAAATAAGCCACCTTTGATGCAATACATGAGCTTCCAGTGTTGGTTGGCAGTTTGACTTCTATTAATCCTCCAGACAAAACACCTTCGATGCTATTTATGAGCTTCCAGTGGTGGTTGGCAGTTTAACTTCTATATTATCATTCTCCAACAAATGTGAATCAGTGATTCAGACTTTGATTCCATGTTGACCCATTTCAATTCCTAAATAAAAATGTATTACAAATCCTGGCAATCCAAATTAACTTAGGCATTGTTTACAAAGGTACCATGCTGTGATTATGAATCCAACCTCCACTTCAATGACTTATTCCTTTGTGAGGTCCCAACATGAATCCTAGACGGTTCTCTTTTACCAAGGTAATGGTTATCAGAGTCTAGTGACTATCAGTAATACAAAGTGTTGGAGTTGATATTATTCCCTTGAGAGGTCCCGGCATGAATCCTGGACCATTTATCTTCCTCCATGGTAATGATTATCAGACATGTGAATTGTCAACCAAACAGTAAAGTTTACAAATCACAATTGTTGACAGAATGTAATCCAATTTAAAATGTGATGCAAGCCCTGGAAGTGTTTTACAAAACCAAAATTCTATACAGGGTATGACCTCTATAACTAAATCCTGATCACAACATAAATTCTGAGCTCAGTTAAGGTCAGTGAAGAATCTATCAATATCTTAATTGGAAACAAATTTTGTTTTTGGTTGTGAGGATTGCTCGTGAACCAGTGAGACTCCTGTATCATTTTGCATACCATAAAACCACTCTTTACATTGATTCTGCTATCAGAGGACAACATCTCATGCGTGACATATCATTCTCAAGACTCGTACTGGTACTACAGCTATCAGGAAGGGTTTGTCTGCGAAGGCATGAAGTGCAGTGGATAATCCCTATATATAAAATGACCCTATATATGAGCCTTCTCTGTTTACACTACAGACAAATTAACTTTGACATAGAGGCCTAAGGAATGAGGATCTACAAAACCGAATTGTGTGAACATTTTACAAAGGTTTAAAGACCTTTTTCCTTCAAAAATAAGATTAAGGAACAATCCCTAACTCTGTTAACATTATACATAGGTTTGAAAATCATTTTAATTAAGTGCAATTTAATTATTTTTTGTTTTGGATTTTTTATTTGGGGTTATAATTTTCGGTAAGATTACGATTTTGTATTATTTAAATTATTTTTTTGAATAGATAAATAGATTAGTACTATGAAAATTCCTTCTACTCACACATCTGGATTATGCAGATTTAGATTATGTAGATTTTACAACTCAAAGTTGTGATTCTAACTCTTTCTTATTAAATTTCAACGAATTAAACAAAAAAATATAACAAAAAAACACCAAAACATAAAATATTTGACTGGATTAAACTAACCCTTACCAAATGGAATATTATAAAAGCACTACACAACTATGCTTTCAATGTTTAAATCAATGAAAACTACATCTACTCTCGACCCACAAGATTAAACATTTCTATGAAACAAAGATATCACAAATTGCAATAGTAAATGGTTTAATCAAACAGTCAGAAATATGGCAATGAATCAAAATCAATGAAAACTATAGCTACTCCCAAGCCACAAGATTAAAGATTTCTATGAAACAAAGATATCAGAAATTGCAATATTAAATGGTTTAATCAAATAGTCAGAAATATGGCAATGAATCAAAAAAATATGCCCAAGCAAATATCAGTGGGAAAAAACCACTCAAGGTTATACATCAAATCCTTCAAGAAAATAAGTAAAATTTCATGCTGGAACACATTTTCCCTTTTAATTTTCATTCATCCAACCCAATTTGGAACTAGAATTGAAAATTAATTAATACAGAACATGAAAAAAATTAAAAATTTGCATGGGAGAAAATGCAACTAAATTTGCATGGGGAGAAAAAACAACTACCTTTCGTCTGGCATCAATATCTATTGTAAGCTGTGTATAATCATGTCTCACATAACTAAATATCAGAAATCTACAAATTTTACAACTAAAAGTGAAAGGTATCACGTTTACATTTTCTAAAAATATCTTATAAGGGAACAAATTACACAATCTCTCATATCTATCTAGTTGGGACCCTGATATATGTAAGATCTTGAGCCTGCCAAACTTCAGGGCCTGCTCATATCTAGACGGTTTAAAATTGTCTTTTCTTATGCCCAAACTAGGGTGAGAACATGTTCTGTGCTTAATATACAACAAACAATATATGATTCAGCTTAAGCCATATATAGATGAAGGCAAGTGATCAAAGTTCCAACCCTTCCGATTTTATAGTGGGTTATTGTATCATGTTGATGCAAACTTAGAACCCCGACGTTACCCCTATTAATACAGAGTTGGCGATCCATGTTAAAATGAATTATTGTATTGTGTTAATGTTGAATTGGGGGCCATGCTAAAATAGGTTATTGTATTATATTAACTTGGGTGTTAGGGTTCAAAACTCATTACACATCAGATAAATATTAAAAACTCGTCCAAAAGCCCAAACAAGAAGATTCAATCTGTAACATATGCAATAGCAAATTCATCCAACAATCTACAGAGGAGAATGCGACTGTGAAAACATATACCCACCATAGCACACAAACTATCTATAACCTGATACCATCAATCACAAAATCCATGAAGAGATGGCATATCTGCAACTGAAAATTAAAACAACAGAGAAAATTTCTTTTAGTTCTTTTCATGTTCCTAAATGCCCCTTACACAGGTGAAGGCCTAATATCTGAAAGCCTAAGGTGAAAGTCTAATCTCTAAAAACAACCTTAATATTAGATAACACAAGAACACCGAACATACCTCTGTCAAAAACTATGAAGATATATTATTGAATCAATGTCTCTGTTTTAAGTTCTGGCCAATGAAAATTTGTGAGATTATCCTTTGCCAGCTTCGAACCAGATCCCCATTCTCTACTAGTGAATTTAATGTAGATTGATTCCTGCCATCCATTCCACAGAAACTTTGTGCTATTCACAGCAAACAATGTCTCCTCCAATAGCAATATGTTCCTCCAACAACATTCAATGGCTGCAATTTCCAATGGGTAGTACACACTCAATAAGGAACACAATTGTGCACAATAGATCCAAAGAAGGACAAAAGCAGAAAATGGCTATATGAGTGATCCTAACAGCGAAGGAGATCACTTATTGGCGTCTGTCATCCTGGGCTTAAATTCAAAATAAAAATACACGGATAAACTTAAAAATAAAACATCAATATGTTCAGCATCTATGTCGCTATTTCATCCCCCAGATGTTTCCCGAGCCCAATGTGTGAAAGTTTCCCAAGCCCAATGCGAGAAAATGCATGTTGGGCTCTTGGAACAGCTCAAATTATTTTGATAATAAGTTCTACCGAGAAGGTCTATGGTTTGAGCTCGTATATCCCTCTATCTTGATAATAAAGAATTCACAAGACACCTTCGCTTTGGTCCTCCTTGACCGTCTTCCTTTCTCCATATTCCATATTGTGTTGATGACATTTAATGTTGTTGTATGGTGACACCAAGTCCTCAACCAGCGGAGTGCAAAAAAATCTCAAAATTTATAATAGTAAACTTACACATAAAAACTCGAAATCTTCGCAGGATGGTTGTTTCATCTTAACCTTACATTCATAAATTTCAAAATGTATGATTGTTGCATAGAAAAGTTACAAATTCCTTATTGTAGGCTGTAATTATATTAAAGTAAATACACATGACTGTGATGGCATGCATATTCAAAATTTAAAAACTCCCTAATTTTATATTATAATTATATCAAACAAAAGCACTTATCTTATATCAGAAGCAAGGAAAGTAAATTGAATAAATGATTAACCGTTTGAATACTACCAAATCTTGAAGTGTGTAAGAACATTTGAAGGATTTTAAATGCAAAAAGAATCCATCAAAGATGGTATTTTATACTTTTTGAATTATAACTACATATGTGGGTGGCTAAATTAAAATCAATTTTGGGTTGTAATGATAATATTACAAAGCTTCAAACTTAACAATTTACAATGGGACACCTAAGCACTTACAACATAATCCTCATAACCAGAGAATGAATCTAGTCGTACAGGCCAAATTTCAGATTGTGTTTAACTAATCATGTGCAAAGCTTACTAAAACAGCCAAAAACCACAAATTTCTTGTAGGGATCTTAAAAGTGCTATTATTGGCCAGAGAAAGGATGAAATCAAGTGCCAGGGAACAAATTTACAATACCATAGCTCTCTGCGCAGGATAGAGTATTATAAAATTCAATCAAAAGCACTTATCTTATATCAGAAGCAAGGAAAGTAAATTGAATAAATGATTAACAGTTTGAATACTACCAAATCTTGAAGTGTGTAAGAACATTTGAAGGAGTTTAAATGCAAAAAAAATCCATCAAAGATGGTATTTTATACTTTTTGAATTATAACTACATATGTGGGTGGCTAAATTAAAATCAATTTTGGGTTGTAATGATAATATTACAGAGCTTCAAACTTAGCAATTTACAATGGGACACCTAAGCACTTACAACATAATCCTCATAACCAGAGAATGAATCTAGTCGTACAGGCCAAATTTCAGATTGTGTTTAACGAATCATGTGCAAAGCTTACTAAAACAGCCAAAAACCACAAATGTAGGAAGAAATTAAATTTTCCTTATATGAAAAACAAAATCTCAGAGTATTTGTCCCCAGAACAGAAGGTTGGAGTTTCTTGTGTCGAAGATCCATTATATATGCATCAAATAAATTGAAATTTGGTCGTAATTGGTATAATAAGCTCCAAAAATCCTAATTGTCAAAGGTTGTAATATGATAAGGAATTCACATGCCTAGCTTGCAGATCAATTTGTCAAAATAAATTTGTGCTCAAGAAACAAACTTACGTGTGAGCAGCCCAGCTGATATTTTGTAGAAAAACTTCATTTCTAAAAGGTAAGTACTCTTCTTCACCATTTCCTTCCCAAACGCACCAAATGGCTCATCCAACGCCCCTGGCAGAAAAGCTTTTGTATCCTTCCTAATCAGTCGATCACTAGACCTAATGGAAAGAACGGTTGTTCCCTCCGTCCCACTACCTTCTAGAAGCTCAAGATATGGAGCATACCAGAGCTTCATATTCAAGGCTGGAACCCGTGTTCGATTCAACCCACCGTCCCACTACCTTCTAGAAGCTCAAGATATGGAGCATACCAGAGCTTCATATTCAAGGCTGGAACCTGTGTTCGATTCACAGAAGCCGAGGCTTCTAGCGGCTTGTCCGTGAACTCCCACAACTTCTCTTTCCCCATACAGTGCATCCCCTGTCCATCTGCATCAGTGAGAATGAGATTCTGAAGCCTTGGACGATTAAAAATTATATGTTGTGACAAATAATTCCTTGCAGAAGCTACAATTAACAAGCTTTATGGTCCAAACTACTCCCACGTTCAACCTTCCATCCATATAGAACGATTCTGGTATACGTTGTGGTGACCTCTGTGAAATTTTCCATTCTGCATTCCTCCAAAGGCAAAACTTTGTGCGTCTTAATTGCAATGGAGGAGGCAAGAGAGAGCGTGCAGGCTAATGGAGGATCCATGGTTTCCATGTCCCCTTCCAGGATTCGCACCACGGTTCTCATTGATGGCCTCAAAGCCAAATTACTTTGAATACACCACAGATCCGTCTTGATTACTCGATATGCCTCCTCCCGATTCTTTGCCGTTTTCAATTCCAATTTACTGTCGATCAGGTTTGCCTGTTCGCTTTCCAGTCCGCCCGTGTCTCTTCCTTTTGTTGTCGATTAGGTTTGCCTGTCCGCTTTCCAGTCCGCCCGTGTCTCTTCCTTTTGCTATTGATCTAATGGTTAAACTCCATTTCACCTGTGGCGGATAGCAAAAGAAAAAAAAGACATTGATTAATGATTGATTAGGGCTCAGACATGAGACCCACTTAGGTTACAGACTGTAAAAGAAAATTAAATACTAAAAGGGTATAACTCTCACCTAAAAAGGAGGAACCCTTGTTGTCTCAACAGCCATGCACCCTTCAAAAAAAACAAAGAAAAAATATATTCTAGAAATCCTCGTCCCCGTCCATTAAAGAATGGGCACGTATAACATCAAGAAGAATTCCATTTCACTGTTTTTCTTTTCTTACGGGTGATAACCACAGCTACACGTTAGGGTGTGAAATGGAGGATTTCCTGCAACGCCCGGAAACTCTTTGATTTTGCAAGAATTCAACAAATGAAAGTTCTTCAGAGACCCACGACAGAGTTATGGAAATTGAATAATATTGAAACCGAATAAAATAGGATTCGGTTGAAACAGAGAACTAAAATCGGCGGAGGATTTCCTGGAATGCCCAAAAACCCTCTGATGTCTGCAAGCCTTCAACAAATAAAATTTCTTCAGAGACCCACGACGGATTTATGGAAACTGATAATATTAGAACAGAATAAAATAGGATTCGGTGGAATGACAGCGAAAAGATGCGACGGTTGCGGTGATGTGAGTTTATTACGAACAGTTACAACCATTCAGTTACCTTCCTTTAATCCAACGACTAACACTATTTTAATCGTCAGATGTTAGACGATTAAACAAATTTCAACCATTAGATCAATGGCAAAAGGAAAAGACACTGGCAGAATAGAAACGAACAGGAATGGCAAGGGGAAGAAACACGGGCAGAATGGAAACGGACAGGATTACCAACAGATGGCCTTGAAGCGTCCCGCTACCAAAACAGTAAGCTGCCTTCAGCTTTGAAACCTTTGGATTCGCCAAACTAGCAGGGCTGTAACTAGGGGAAGGCTGGTGCCATTTGAGACTTCATAGTTATTGGCATACAAAATCTCCAGTGGCGTCGATACCCACGAGAACAACTCTTGGCTGCACACACAGAACCTTTCCCCAGCTCTAATGCAGGTGCTTGATTATCTCCAGTGGCATCGATACCCACGAGAACAACTCTTGGCTGCACACACAGAACCTTTCCCCAGCTCTAATGCAGGTGCTTGATTCCACTGATGCCCACTTCAGCTGGAAATGTCTGCATTGCATCTTAAAAGTTAAAACGATGACAAAAAACAAATTGTAATCCGGGTACCTATCCCCAAACAATCTCTTCATTTTTATACAGACTCCTAATTCTTTTGGCCAAATTGGGGCCAATCTCCTCAGCTATGTCCCTTCGGAGATTTCCCAAGCAAAGCACTAAGAAAATACGCCGGAATTGAAACTGTGTCAATGGTGATAAACCCCCTGGCCCACAGCCCAACTGACTATACCCTCAACAGTCTATTAATAACCCTTTTCTTTTAGGGTTCCAAAGAAGGATTGAGATTAACTTTGTAACCTGGATAGAATTATGTTAAAGTTTTCTTTCTTGTAATGTTGGATTGTGAAAAACACTATTCAGGCGATTCATTGGTGATTTTATTGATCTTTCTCTTTATTCAATAGTCATTTTTGAAGTATCAAGAATCAAACAAGGATTTTATCCTCAGCCAGCATCATGAGTTAGGGATGGCTGATTTTTATTGGTCTGTTTCTTTCTCATATACCTGTTCTTAATATATTGAAAATTTGAATAAGGAATTCATCCTCAGCCAACATCATTAATTAGGGTTTGGCTGAATGTTTTTATTTGGTTTAGGACAAAGAATCGTAATACCCAGAAGAGGGTCCGAGATGTTTCTCAGTATCATCGGCCTTCTTGAGGATCCTGTAAACTTGTATCATGGCAGAACCAGGGGTGTTATTGATTCAACAATTGAACCAGGGAATAGGTTCTATGCAGACCTTTCTTCCATGGCTTCAACTGTAGCTTATGAAAACAATCTGGTTATCAGAAACGGAGTCACAGAACATTGGGAGGTAGTGTTTAATTTCCATGAATTTTAGTACTTGATTACGGATGCAAAATTGTATTTGATTTAATTAATATTTCAATCTGCAATCGTGCAGATGCACATTATGGAGTACTTAGACTGTTGGAACGATATATATGCAACTCTTTGGCTTCAATAATCTAGGATTCAGTAAGTATATATATATATATATATATATTTTGTGTAGATGATTTTTCAATCATTAATTGATGTTAACATTGACTTGTATATAATTATATCACTTGCAAAATAAATCAAGGCATGGCTTTATATTCTATGATAAGGAGGTGGAGGCCCAGCTAATAGTGATAGCCTTCAGAGGAAAAAAAGCCACTTGATGCAGATGATTGCCAAACATATTTCAATTTCTCATGGTAGCATCATCCTCGTCATCATCCAACAGATAAATAAAATACAACACCAAAAAGGGTAGCATCATCCTTATCGTCATCTAATCGCATCTAAGCACCAAGTACTCTCTGCATCCAAACCGTCCATTTTCCCAGCGAATTCCTGGATTGTTCTGTCAAAGCTTCTGACTGCGTCCACCAGAGCCAACATATATCATTCGCGGTGCTCTTTCGCGGCTCGGACATGGTTGGTCGTGTTCTACAGGCTCAGATCTCTTGTGTGAGGTATTCTTATGTGAGGATATCGATAGGCATGGGATGCAAACTGATCGCCGCTTAAGGAAGAAGGCAGGATATGCATCGCCAAATGATCATAGGCATGAGGCAAACGAAGCCGCAATCAACCGAATGAGGGAAAACACAGAGATGGAAATGAAGGGACAGGCCATGTTTCAAATAAATCGCCGCCCCAAAACTAAAAATAAAGTTTCATTGATTTAATGTCACTCGCACCATAGCCGCCGATATCAGACACATACGGAGCATATTCTAGAGATATTTGCCTACATGATATCTTAGCCATTCAATTCAATTAAATTAAAATTAAATGTCAATGGCCCCCATCCATCTGGGGGGGCGATATAGAAACACCTACAGAGAACTATAAAGATAATGTGCAAAGTAACAATTCAGATGCAATGAGAAGTGGGATGAAATGTCGATCATGAGATGGTACGGGAG
The DNA here is from genome assembly GCA_000404065.3 of Pinus taeda. NCBI lineage: Eukaryota > Viridiplantae > Streptophyta > Pinopsida > Pinales > Pinaceae > Pinus > Pinus taeda. The sequence continues at coordinate 10,726 of APFE030488461.1, forward strand.
CTAGCATATAGGATCATCCTTGACCCACGATGATATCAAAAAACTAAAAAGGACGGAATATAAACCATCGGAAGCAGTGCCATTAGCGGAAATATGTATTTTAGTTTCTTAATATTTAGTGCAAATTTTCCGTAAATCCATGACGGAAAGTCGTTTGATGTAATTTGGACGTCAAATATTGATTGCTGGCTATGAAAAATGATTAAACCAAGGAAAATCTTAAAACGCTATGAGATGCATTGAAAATGCACTTGGCAAAAGTCTTTTGACAAATTCTTGAAATTAATAGACAAGTCAGAAAAGGTTGAAATTTAACCATATTTTCTACTAAAAGTAGCTCGAGCACTGTCGAAATAGGGAAGACAGTGATTTTATATTGTATACCCAATAATATGACAAATAAATCATAGTTCTTGATAGAGAAAAATGTTTATACCAGTAATAGAGCTCTATAAATTCCATTTACAAACCTAACAAATAAAATCTGAAACATAAGAGCACACCATGTTTTCTATGCCTAAGAATCCTAGCATGCAGGTTTCGATCCATGTCTGATGAAGAAGAGAAAAATTCAAAGCAAAGGAATGAAATTTTGGATTTATTCTAATGACCTATCACCCATAAGCTATCAACATATGTGAAGTAATCTTTGGTGACCGTTTTCACACATGGGATGGAAGATGCATGGCATGGTAAGTTAGTAGATGAACTCCACATGTCTTAGAAAATTTTGGAACCACCCGCTAGTCCCTTCTAATTGACAGAAATCTTGTAGTATGTGAGGTGGCATGAAAGAGAGAATTAGGGGTTGGGCCTGAAAAATGAATAAGTATCGGGTATGGATTTCATGCAGAGGAATTGTCTATGAAAGGGTCACCCAGCTAAATCACAGAAATGGATAGAAAACAAAATTAGAATTCAAACCAGGAGGGTCATCATCATACCCAAAACATGCATCTTTCTTCTGCTGCATATAGCTACACTAGTTGTGTAGTGGATTTAGAGAGAACCAAAACAAGTTATGAGCTCAAGAGTTATAGTTTTGGATAGGAAAGTTAGGTGTATGATCCTTCTCTGTTTACACTACAGACAAATTTACTTTGACATAGAGGCCTAAGGAATCAGGATCTACAAAACCAAATTGTGTTAACATTGCACAAAGATTTAAAGACCTTTTTCCTTCAAAAATAAGATTAAGGAACAATCCCTAACTCTGTTAACATTATACACAGGTTTGAAAATCATTTTAATTAAGTGCAATTTAATTATTTTGTGTTTTGGATTTTTTATTTGGGGTTATAATTTTCGGTAAGATTATGATTTTGTATTATTTAAAATATTTTTTTGAATAGATAAATAGATTAGTACTATGAAAATTCCTTCTAATCACACATCTGGATTATGCAGATTTAGATTATGTAGATTTTACAACTCAAACTTCTGATTCTAACTCTTTCTTATTAAATTTCAACGAATTAAACAAAAAAATATAACAAAAAAACACCAAAACATAAAATATTTGACTGGATTAAACTAACCCTTACCAAATGGAATATTATAAAAGCACTACAGAACTATGCTTTCAATGTCTAAATCAATGAAAACTACAGCTACTCCCGACCCACAAGATTAAACATTTCTATAAAACAAAGATATCACAAATTGCAATAGTAAATGGTTTAATCAAACAGTCAGAAATATGGCAATGAATCAAAATCAATGAAAACTATAGCTACTCCCGAGCCACAAGATTAAAGATTTCTATGAAACAAAGATATCAGAAATTGCAATATTAAATGGTTTACTAAAACAGACAGAAATATGGCAATGAATCAAAAAAATATGTCCAAGCAAATATCAGTGGGAAAAAACCGCTCAAGGTTATACATCAAATCCTTCAAGAAAATAAGTAAAATTTCATGCTGGAACACATTTTCCCTTTTAA
>APFE030488463.1:3313-14191 GCA_000404065.3 Pinus taeda
ATGAAGAGATGGCATATCTGCAACTGAAAATTAAAACAACAGAGAAAAATTCTTTTAGTTCTTTTCATGTTCCTAAATGCCCCTTACACAGGTGAAGGCCTAATCTCTTAAAGGCTAAGGTGAAAGCTTAATCTCTGAAAACAACCTTAATATTAGATAACACAAGAACACCAAACATACCTCTGTCAAAAACTGTGAAGATATATTGTTGAATCAATGTGTCTGTTTTAAGTTCTGGTCAATGAAAATTTGTGAGATTATCCTTTGCCAGCTTCGAACCAGATCCCCATTCTCTACTAGTGAATTTAATGTAGATTGATTCCTGCCATCCATTCCACAGAAACTTTGTTCTATTCACAGTAAACAATGTCTCCTCCAATAGCAATATGTTCCTCCAACAACATTCAATGGCTGCAATTTCCAATGGGCAGTACAGAAAATTCTCAACCGATTTCAACTATGCCACACAACGACTTGATGCTTTTCAAAAAGTAAAAAATACACATAGAATTACAAGAAATCATTCCTCACATATCTATAATCCACACTCTGATACCAAAAAATGATGCCAATACTCCATGGCAGGGCAAGGTCATGGATGAGGGTAACCCTAATTTTACATGCTCCATCCCCAAATCCACATTGCACCCACAAAGACATTATATTCTCAACAATCGAGACACTTGCCTCACATCCAATATTTGACTTGCCTGCTACGCTGACCCTGCAACCACTTTGGCTGTTTCTTGACTCTCTGTAACGATAATTCGGCCTTTTTTTTCCTGAATCAGTCAAATGCTGAACTCCAACATTTATCACTGATAACATAGATGAGTTTGCAGGCTCTAATCATTGACTGAGCAATGCCATTTCTTACCGTCTATTGTCCGACATCTTCCGGGTTCTATATCCATGTTGCCAGCGAATCCCATGTGGAACGAACTCCACGGCGCGAATGCCATCACATAAAATGCCTGTCCTGTTTCCATTCCGCCCGTGTCTCTTCCCCTTGCCATTGATCTAACACTTGAAATTTGTTTAATCGTCTAACATCTAATCGTATGGTGCACAAAATGACAGGTAGGTAATGAGGGAAGTTGATTTCAGAGGGAAACACCTTACGGCGTATAATATATAATATATATATATATATATATATATATAATATGAATAACAATTTCAAATTATCAAGGGATATTTATACTATCAAATTATTTCTACAATCTTATTGTTTTAGGTCTTCAAAAAATTTAAATCTTACTTGTAAATTTTATAAGCTCATTTAAATTTTATACCTCCAAATGGCATGAGTCATTTTGCCAGTCTTAATACAGGAGTTTCTCAACGTATCAAATTCGGTGAGTTTCTCATGCGTTCACCGAGCACATACCGAACCCGAACTCGAACTCACAGTAGAATGGGAAGTAGGATTCACTGATGTCGTTGCCAAGAGGGATTGGGAACGCAAAACCATGTCCGTCATGGATGGCGTCTGGTATTCCCTGCTGTAATTCTGAAAGCTTTGACCGCGTGTCGTGGCTCTCTGTCGAAAATGGGAGCTCTGAGCCGAAAGCACAAAAGCCCGCCCGGACCGCTCGTAGGTTCGCGTGCTCGTCATCCTCGCTTGAATCTCTATAATTTCTGCTTCCAGGGCAAGGGAAAACGGGCGGTAGCGGGTTCGAATTTGTTGCAATTCAATTTTGGTGCTCTGGAGAACCCTCTATGTATCGGCCATTTCACCTTGATCGGCAAGCGTTTTCGCCTCAACTATGGCTTGAGCCGCTCTGAGACGAGTCCTTTGCTTCTCCACTTCCAAATTTGGAGCAACCGGAGTTCCATCCCTACTCTTCGGATGCAAAATTGAAAGAGAATGTTCTCTTGATTTGAAATTTCGCTGGCTGACGGGATCTTTGTAGAAGCAACGGATGGAGATTAAATTCACAGCGTTTGATGCAGAACTTACGGCTGGCAACTTGAGTTCCACAAGTATATCTCTTTCTTCTTCCACATAGAGATCACACAGATTTACTGTCCCTTGACTTCCGTCCTCAACAACGCAGGTTTCGTAGCTTCCGGCATGGAAACTTTTTAGCTTCGTTCCTGCGCAAGCCAAAACTGTTACACTCATGTCCTTTACAACGACGCTCAGCAGGCCGCCGATGTATTGAGCGAAGGTATCTTGAACGAGACCTACGGTCTGAATGAACGAAAACGTGCCCCCTGTCTCTTCAGAAATGTTGTGTATCCTGGCTGCATCGTGCTCAACTCCGAAGCCAAAGGCATGGGCGAGGACTTGAACGTTGGCGCTCCGCCTCTGTTCATGGATGGGAAACAAAATAGAACCGTGAGAACTGACGTTGTAGGTGTCGTGGCCATCTGAGAGTAGCATGATACTCACCACGAGGTTCCGTTGGCGACAATCTTCGAGCACCTTCGTGCCTATTCTCAAACCCTCGGCGATATTCGTGCTTCCCGCGCAGACCAGTTGATCGACGACGAGTCTCGCTTCGTGCTGGCCGTCTAGAGCCATGCTTTTCAAGGGAAAAACTAGCTTGGCCGTCGTAGAGAATACGACGATGGATAACCAATCCGCTGGGCTGAGATTTGATATCACAAAAGCCATGGCCCGTTTCAAGAGCGACAGCTTCATTCCCGTCATGCTTCCACTAACATCGAGTACCGTAACAAGATCTATCGGCACACGGAAACCTGGATCTATAACCGTATTTCTCTCGCAGTTTTTGCAATTCTGTTTCTTGGAATCTTCGATGGCTGGTGGAGCCTTAACATGCACCAGCACTGTAAAATTCTCTGAAGCTTCAGTGGCAGCAACGGCTTCGACCTCGGGATGCAATGCTATTCTCAATTTCCGTACATTTGCAGCAGCTTGATCGCTTGTTCTTTCAGGATCGACGACTAAACCCTTGAATTCGAACTCTTGGTCATCATCTAGTTCTAAGCTTGTTTGCCTTTCAATCTCTCGCAAGTTCGAAATCGAATGCAGGGGCTCGTCGTCGTCGTACACGGCCGGTTCTAGGCTAAAGCTTTCACAACGATTTCTATAGGTTGCGATCGAATCGTCTAGCATTCTGAGCACCGGATCCAATCTTCTCTGGTCCTCTTCTGCAGATCTCAAAGCGAACTCCTCGTCTCTATCGAAACTGTGCTGCCTACGATTCTGTAGGTTTCCATTTATAACCATCGGCGTAGTCACAGCTAGTGATCAAATTTGAAGGGCTAGTCTTAATTTCAATTTGAAGGGCATATATTCATCTAGCACTTCTATAATGAAAAGCTAAAAAAATGTTACATTTCAATTGACAATAATATATCATTTCTACATTTCATTTTAATCAATTTTTTCTTTTTTCCTATTAAATAAATTAAACTCTTAAAACTATGGCTCTTAGAAGATATCACATTATAACAATATCAAATAGATAATATAATGAGATCTAAAAATTATAAAAAATGAATAGATTTGCAATTTTTTATAACTAAATTTGCCTTTTTTAAATAACAAACTGGTTTCATTATTCTTAAAAATATCTATGATATTCAAATCATGCATTCTTAATAATTAATACATGTGATTCAACTCATTCTTCTAAATTTTAACTGAAAAAATTCCAAGCAATAAAAAATTGTACATAAAACCAACTCACCAACCTAGTTGTGGTTGATGGCTATCTAGGCTAGACCTTAGAATTACCTTGAAATCATATTAAATGAACTTGTTGTTTTCATTATACTTATAAAAGGGTTAATGATAAGGAATTGTAGCCCTCATAAATCAAAACACGTATTCACATTGATTGTGGTTTATGGAGTCTCCCTGATATAATGATAGTTTTTCTCTCAACTTTTCGAGCATCAAAGAGACATTGAACCTAAACATTACATACAAATATAAAAAATCCAACAACATCTAGAAACATATTGAGAAGAAGCAACAAATTATTGATTCAACCACAACAATATTCAAGCCACCACTCCCATGAACAAATAGAACACGTAAGAAGTTACAATATTGAGCTTGCCATCTCTATCTTTCTTAATTGGAATTCATTCTACTATTCTTTCGGCAATAAAAATCAGGTTAACATAAGAGCAAGACCTAGATGGATACAAAACATATAATTTATCAATACATCCATCTCCTCTTGAGCAGATCATAGTAGAGCTGCATTCTTGTTGAAGGACATGTCGGTGCCCTTGCCTCCCATGGGCGACACATTATTAGCATTAGCATTGTTGCTACCTATCCTTGGACCTATTGACTTCTTGATGGAAAAAGGTTTCTGTAATATTCTTAGCAATTAATTATGTCTCAGTGTACCTCTCAAATTTACCCTAGGAGGCTGAATCTTTTTGCCGATCGTGGAGAAGATTACATTGACAGATTATATTCAGACACATTAGGCATCTTTTAACTATATGTTATGCATTAAATATTTCTTGATTGCAAGCACCTGTTGGTCCCATTTACTTCACAAGAGAGCATACGAGTAGGAAATTCAATGGATAAGTGTCTAGCTTCCACGTAAATCTTAATCTTTACCTTAGTGCCCATAACATAAATATTGAGTTGATGTGTTTGTTTATATAAACATCCTGCATTATAGCTATATAAAAAATGTTGAGATATAATTATTTCGAATTTCATTGTGTTTCGTGAACATGCATTGATACAACAAATGTGGTCGTGAAGAGGAATAAATGGCGTGAGCAAAGGCGTTGATGTTCATCCCACCTTAGACGTGCATTTCAAAATCAACATGGACGTGGTGAAATGTCCATCAATGGAAGCAATTTCGGTTCATCCACACAACTTAACAAAGAAAGTTGGAATGTGGTCACATGTATCGTGGCGGTGTGCTTTTGCTGAAAAAATTAAAACTAAAAATGTTATTTTCATGCGAATTTCAGGACGAAAGTTTGCAACACAAATGGCCGGTGATATAAGTTGTTCATTTAACCTTAAAATAAAACTATGTCCCACATCAATGGCCGGTGATATAAGTTGTTCATTTAACCTTAAAATAAAACTATGTCCCACATCATTATTAGTACTCACTCTTGCTGGCATCAATGACATTTGGTGACATTACGACCGTGAAATTCCTACGTAACAGAAAGTGATATGTTTTATTATTATTATCATTGATGAATTGGGCTTATCAGAATTGCAGAATTTCCAAGAAGCTGCAATACGGATGCAGATTAATTATCATTTAGACCATTACCTCGATTGAAGTCATAGCTCTACAAATCAATCTACAACCTTGATGTGATGTTCATTGGAGACGACACAGGGAAAATGAAAAGAATGAGAACATTCTGCTGTAAAGATCGCATGCCCGTCCCCGGAATTGATCGTTTCCAAGCATATTGCACAACATTCCTACAAGATCAGAACATCGACAAAATAAATTATCGTCATTCGTGGCCATTCTTTAATGCCCGCGCACAAAATATCTGCATTTAATCCAAACCACACAAAGTTCACACAATTTTGTGTTATGATTTAAAGTTTATATCCACATTCAAGCATTACAAGGCAAAAGATCGAATACAATGACTAAGGACAGGACATTTTTATTGTTCTTCCACCATTTAAAGTTTTAAACGGCATCCAAGCATCCAAAAAACCGAAATCAGGGTTATTTTCACGATTCTTTAACAAAATTCAAGCATCACATAACCGAAAATGGAATCGGAAAACTGTGAGACGGAACTTTTCATAAAAAATTCTTTCACCTCTTTCTAGCATTGAGACCGAAGATCGAATCCAATTACTACTCTACAAAGGAACTTAATTTCTTTCGCCTCTTTTTAGTATTGTGAGACCGATGATTGAATCCAATTACTACTCTACAAAGGAACTTTTCAAAAAAAAATCTTTTGCCTCTTTCTAGCATTGTGAGACCGAAGATCGAATCCAATTACTCCTCTACAAAACAGTTTATTTTCAAAAACTTACTTTCAGCCTTTGAATCCCGTTGCCTGACAAATTTTGTGGCGGCGACGAGGAAATCGAGTTCTTCGACATTATTTCAGGAGACACAACGGTTATCACTGATAACATAGATGAGTTTGTAGGCGCTAATGCCATCACATAAAATTCCTGTCCCGTTTCCATTCCACCCGTGTCTCTTCCCCTTGCCATTGATCTAACGATTGAAATTTGTTTAATCGTCTAACATCTAATCATATGGTGCACAAAATGACAGGTAGGAAATGAGGGAAGTTGATTTCAGAGGGAAACGCCTTACGACGTAATTACAAGTTAAACAATAATTTATTTAGATTACCAAAAAAAAATTAATAGCTTCTGGTCAGAGCATTTGGGAGAAAGTCCCAGTTAGGACACCACTTTTCTAAGTCGTCTAATGAGGCTGAGGAATTGTCTCGATGGCCAAAAGTGGCCGGAATTCGGGTAAAAGAATTTCAAAAAATCTTTAGAGACAGTGCTTGAATCATGTTTTTGATAGTGGAAATGGATTCAGCACCATCAAAAAAGTCTACGACACCTAAAATTTTGAATTTTAACAACTATAATTTGGATTTACAAAAATCGTTGCCAATTTAAATATACTCGGAATTTCCATAACTTTCCGGGCAATTCCTCCAGCTAGTTAAACTATGGCCCACTTTTCTATGACTGGTTGGCGGCAGTACCATGGACATATTTATTAAACCCCATGTGCGTATATGACTTGAAAATTCAGATAGTATCCAGACTATCCCACTAGTCTTGCTTTTACCAGACTTTTCACAGCTTAATCATAAGCAAGTTACTACCGGAAGCTTCTGGCAAGATATAGGCTCTGTATCAGAATCAGATTTTACACCCAAAACTTGACTCTTCTAATGGTTCGGCCACTTTAGGTTCTTACCAGTGCCGAGCACACTGATACGCAGGCTTCTCGAACCAACTAAGGACTTTGAGTGATTACTCGTGATGCAAGCAGATCGGACTGAATGTCCACAGATGTAGAGCAGGAGAACACTCGACTCAAACACTCACACAAACACTCACACACAATTGCCTAAGACTCGATAATCCACAAATGAACCTTACCCTTCTTTATATAGCATGCGAAGGGGGGGACAAACATTACTGTTGTCCAGACCGAAAAGACTTCAAGAATCATTTCTTTTTCAGTCTTTTATCAAAGCGACGTCCGCACAAATATTCGGGCCAGGCCGAATAATTGCTTTCAGGTAACGCATGTGATATTGTCTGTAAAGTAGATTCTTGTACCAAAAGAAAACTCATGACTAGCTACACAGTGGATACTTTTGTACAAAAAGCCCACGAGAAAAGACTAGGAGGGAATATTTACAATGTGGAGGCTTTTGAATAGTAAATCCCACGGGAACACTGATCACAATTAAGCCCTTGTGACTGGTACTTATTCAAAATAAAGTAAAGTCAGGGAATCTTTCCCTTTTGTAAAGCAAGTCATCACATGCCTTAGTGTATATTCTCCAGACTATCATCTGCTTTCCCAGTATGATTTGATGCTGAACTTTAGTTAGCATGCACCATTCCAAGTGATCTACCATATATTCTTGGAGAGAATAATTGGTCATGTGGAAAGGGTCCCATTCTTTAGTTGTCATTTCTCTGACTGTGTTGTAGATGCGATGGTAGCAGTCACCAATGTTATAATCAAAGCATCTTTGACAGTGTCTTCTTTGATATCTTTCATGGTACACAGGATCCATAGCTGTTCTATTGACACCGTAATCTACCCACCAGTTCTGGAACCATTCACACTGCAGATTATTCTGAGAGGCTGCCATTGTGCTAAATTTTAATTTAGTATAATGGGTATCTGTCTTATCATCAACATTCATAAAGTCCCACCATAGCTTCTTGTAGTCTGAAAAATCATAAACTGTATCTGGGAACATTACCTTTGGATCATTTCTTGGCCATCTTGTACAAGTTTTGACTTGTGGATGATTTGCCCATAGATCTCTAGTACGATAAATACAGAAGTAGGCTCCATAAATCCTTGTGCCACTATCTCCATGGTGTCCAATTCAGCCAATATCATGAAAATTTGATTCTAATGCCTCTCTTGCAGTCCTAGCATTAGCTTTAGCATTAGTATACACCATGTCATGAATCCATTTTCTGCTTTTTGGGTATACTCTTCTTTCTGGTACGTAGTGTTGAAGATCAGCATGAGGCTGGAGATTTGCATCAAGAACCTTTGTATTCCGTAATTGCCATGTAGGCTTCCAATTGTTCTTGTATGTATCCCAGTCTTGATTATCTGGGATAGTCCTTAAAACTTCACACTTCTGGTTTTGGTCCCATTCGGTGACAACCATCATGACCTGTGCAGTATCTTTTTCAAGATATTCCCGGCTGAGAAAATCAGGGAGGCAATTTTGTTCTCCTTTAATATGCTCAACAGAAAAATCAAAATTTGCGAATAACGCCTGCCATCTGGCAAATTTTGCTTCTTCTGGTTTCTTGATGTCTTTAGCCAAAACTTTCTTCATTGCTGAGGCATCTGTTCTGAGAAGGAATGGTTTATTTATGAGATAAACTGCAAATTTACTAATACAATTCCAGGCAGCTTTTACCTCTCTTTCAATAACAGAGTATTTTTGTTCAGTTGGGTTCCAAACCCCTGAGGCAAACTGAACTACTTGTTCTTCTTCACCAATCCTTTGTTTCAAAATTCCACCCCAACCTAAGTCACTGGCATCAGATTCTACAATTTTAAAAGCCTCATCATCAGCGATATATAAAATAGGTAAAGATTTTACCTTTGCCTTAATTTCTTGAACTGCTCTGGTGTGCTCCTTTGTCCATGGGGGAGGATTTTTGCCAGTCCTTTTATTGAGCACTTTTCTATCACTAGCACAATCTTGATAAAAATTACTCACATAATTTAAACAACCAAGGAACCTCTGCAACTGTGTTTTATCCTTTAAGACATCTGGAAACTTATCTGCAAATTCAATAGCATGTTGCTGCAACGAGATCTGGCCATTTGCAATCTGGTGTCCCAAAAACTTTATAGAAGTCTGGAATAATTCCATCTTCTTTTTGCTAAGGACAAGACCATTTCTTCGGACCAGCTTCATGAAAATATTTACATGTTTGAAGTGGTCATCAAGATTTCTGGAATAAATTAAAACATCATCAATATACACAAGTAGCCAATCAAAATATGGCTTAAATATATCATCCATGACTTTCTGAAATTTGGAGCGAGCATTTTTGAGACCGAAGGGCATGACATTCCACTCATAATGCCCGGCTGGGATGTTAAAAGCAATTTTGAATTTATCTTCTTCATTAACAGCTACTTGCCAAAACCCTGCTTTTAAGTCAAACTTTGAAAATATCTTTGCTCCTGCAATTCTTCTGATTAAATCACCTTTATGCGGGATTGGATAAGTATCATTAGCCAAGACTAAATTTAGAGGCTTGTAATTTATGACAAGTCTGGGAATACCTCTAATTTGTTCAGCTCTTTTATTCACATAGAACCCATAGCAGTTCCAAGGACTAGTGGATTCTCTGATTAAGCCTCTGTTGAGTAGTTGTTGAATCTCTTGCTGACATAACTTTCTGTATTCTTGGCTCATTGGTATAGCTCTTCTTTTGCAGGGCTTACCTTTGTAACCTTCTTTGTAAGGCAGTTTGACTGTATGCTGCTTCCTGTGCCAGAAGGCATTTGGTTCTTCTGAGCAACATTTCTTTGCTAATTTTTCTTTTAGCTCTAGAATCCTTCTCTTGATCTGTGGTTGTTTCAACTGTTCTTCTATTCTCAATTTGCCCTTTAGATCTTTAAGATCTGTCAGTAAGGATTCTGCTTTGTCCAACTTCTGCATAGATTGGACCATAGTGGAGACCCTGGGAGTAGAGACATAGGGGAGCTCAATCCTTTTTCTTGTTCCTCTAGATGTGGGCACAGAGATGAAATAACCAACTTTACTCCCTTTTATTCTTGCTGAACCATGTGGTTCTACTGCAGCTAAAAAAACATTACCTAATATACAGTCAACAGGTATATCTGCAATGGCAAATTTCATATATACACAATGAGTGTCAAAACATAAGGAAGCTCTAGGGATTTCATATTTGAGTTTCTTATTCCCTAGTCCTACCACTTCCCTTTCTGCAGAGACCCAGTATTTTGCTGGAATGTTTCTAATGTTAAGAATGTTAATGTCAGCACCAGAATCCAGCAATGCCGTCATAAAAAATATTTGACCTTGGATACAGATTTTTACTTTAACATGATGTTGTTGATATGTAATAGTAAATAATCTCATATCCTGGAAGCCAAAATGTGGGTCTGACCTTCCTTCTGCAATTTCAATTTCTTTGTGGCGAGATCCTGTATTCCAGGATTCTTCTTCTTCTTCTTCTTCAATCTCCTTTCCTTTCTTTAGTTCTGCTATTTGTGCTTTGATGGCAGAGATTTCTGATTTGAGCTGGTGAATTTCACCACTCACTTCTCCCAATGTCAGGGATCTTATTTTCCCTGGTTTTTGATGATGCCTTTGGAAAGATTTAGTATTCCTTTCATATGAAGCATCAATAAACAATGGCTTCTTACCTGAGTCTTTTGAAGCTTTAGATTTGAGCTGCTCTGTAAAGGCTTCTATCAGGCGGTCTTTCATTGCACCTTCTTCCATATTTCTGATTTGGGCTAAAATTTTCATCTCGGCTTCTTCTTCAGCGGATGCCATGAGGACTTTTTCCTTGGGATGTTTTGGCCTTTCTTCCTCTTCACTGGAGCTGTCAGAAACTTCAGAATCATTATCATAGAAAACATGACATGCACATTCATCAGAGTCTGAACATGAACATTCTGATAAATCTGAATCACTAAAATG
>APFE030488463.1:21187-76053 GCA_000404065.3 Pinus taeda
GAGCACACTGATACGCAGGCTTCTCGAACCAACTAAGGACTTTGAGTGATTACTCGTGATGCAAGCAGATCGGACTGAATGTCCGCAGATGCAGAGTAGGAGAACACTCGACTCAAACACTCACACAAACACTCACACACAATTGTATTCCAGGATTCTTCTTCTTCTTCTTCTTCAATCTCCTTTCCTTTCTTTAGTTCTGCTATTTGTGCTTTGATGGCGGAGATTTCTGATTTGAGCTAGTGAATTTCACCACTCACTTCTCCCAATGTCAGGGATCTTATTTTCCCTAGTTTTTGATGATGCCTTTGGAAAGATTTAGTATTCCTTTCATATGAAGCATCAACAAATAATGGCTTCTTACCTGAGTCTTTTGAAGCTTTAGATTTGAGCTGCTCTGTAAAGGCTTCTATCAGGCGGTCTTTCATTGCACCTTCTTCCATATTTCTGATTTGGGCTAAAATTTTCATCTCAGCTTCTTCTTCAGTAGATGCCATGAGGACTTTTTCTTTGGGAGGCTTTGGCCTTTGTTCGTCTTCACTGGAGAAGTCAGAAACTTCAGAATCATTATCATAAAAGACATGACATGCACATTCATCAGAGTCTGAGCAAGAACATTCTGATAAATCTGAATCACTAAAATGGCCCATATTTACTTGAAATTCTTCATCTGTACTACTAAAAGAGTCCAGAGATGAATCTTCTAGTTGGTGTTGTTGAGCTGCAATATGAAGATTTGGACAATGTTCTGTAGCATGGAATTTTGACTTGCATTTAAAATCGCATGGAAGACAAGGCATAAATGCCCGGTAATCTTTACTTTATGCCTTTTCCTTGATTTTTGGGAATAGAATTTGAAAAAGCAAATATGCAGTAGTCAAACTAGACGAATTTGGGTATATCTTTGGTAGCATATTTTTCTGGTATTTGGATTAATATTTTTGTGCTTATATATAAAATTTGTATTATTGAAAGTTTTAGATTCTTCTTAGAAGTCCTAAACCCAACAAATTTAATAGAGAAGCCAAAGACATCTAAGAGGCTAAGAAGTGGGATTTTGAATTTGTAGCTAAGACTTGGGTTGGTTCTTTGTTGCTAGCTAATGAGCAATAAGTGGTGGGGAATGTCATGGAGAATGCTGAGTGTAGATGTTTAATGGAGAGAATGAGATCCTTTCTATGTTCATGTCGATCTGTTATAACCTTGTCCAAAAAAAATTATATATGTATTGAAAATTACATATGCCCATACAGGTTTATTATGTACATGTATTGATTAAAGCATCTTGTGTGTCTCATGTCGGGCACCCAATCCGCCACCTCAACAAGTACCTCAATGTCGAAGAGAATGTTCCACTAGATAGTTCTTTCTCTCTCAGCATGAATCATCTCTTCTTGGATGGGGCCCAATGTCAGATCCTGAAAGCAAGCATCAACTTTTTCCTATTTGTGGTGGGTTCATGTGTTGCCTCAACTAGCTTTGATGCCGACATTTATCTCCAATATAGTTCCATTATGGATAAACAACGATTTAAAAAAAAAAAAAAAAATTATTTAAAAAAAATTGCATCTTCGCACTTAACTTAGAATAAGCCAGAATGACCACAGTTGAAAACACTACCAACAGGTTTCTAGGTTGAGTCACTAAACTCCAGAATACCATGGCATTGCTTAACCATTGGACGATATCATTTACAGGTGAAAGAGAAACTAGTCATGCTACGCTATCCACCTTCAACCATCCAGAGTTCCAAACCTTGTTACATTCCTTCGACTTCCAATTTATCAATGGTCAATATATAAATGCAATCACACGATTCACAGAGAAGAAAGGATCCACGCTGTAATGCTTACAACAATGCCTGTGGATGCCTTCCCATAGCACATTCAACCGATGGCACTAATCGACCCCTTTGCAGCTCCGATGGGAGAGATTGTGAGAAATTGCACTAAGGTTTCGCGTAAGACACTCAAGCAGACTCAAGCAGATCACAGATCCATCTCTCGTTTACAGTCAACACTAATGGAAGAGTCAAATTTCAACTCAAAATGTGTCAAGTCTTTCATCAATCACTCACTATGAATGACGAATACACAGTCCTACCAATCACCTCTATGCAATCGAATCTCAACCTCCCCTTTCATAATGATAATTGTGATCATAAGAAAAACACATTAACAAAGCCATGAATTAATTTTTCAACAACCGCGCTATCGCCCTCATAGGAAATCTCTTATTATATTAATGTGGCCATAGTTCGGTTACAACAATATTTCATTCAGATCCATAATAACAGTATCTTGCTCACCAAAATAAGAAAACGAATCTTAACAACAGTTAGCTTCCAATCTCTGAATGATTAGAAGCTTCATTTGGGCTTAATAAGCCATTTATTAAAAAAACACCTCATCACTCACTTAACTTAACTAGCTTAAGCTTCTAAAAATAGGATTAAAATTACATAGAATAAAAATATTGACGATGCTTCTGGATCATACACCCAAGCTTCAAATTGTTCATAGACTATTGTTTATGAAGCTTCTTTCTACTTCTTTTTTGTAACAATGCAACAAATTCCAAAGATTTATTCTTTAGGTGGTTCCCCATTTAAATAATCCTCTCATCCATTTCTTCCAACATAGATTTATTGGCTTTACTTGAATTTTCCACCTTTGATATGATACATGATTTTCCTGGAATTGTTTTTCCTTAATTGAGCATATCCTCTTTTTCATTATCTAGACGATTAAAGTCCAGAGAGCTGCAAGGATCAATTGAGACCATGCATGATGGTTTTATTGTTCAACATTGTATTTTTGTTCAAGACTCCCTCCTCCCTTGTCATTGTCATTTGTAGCATTCTTTTCAAGTTTTTCATGTCCACAGTTCCCCAGTATTACTAATTGTTGTTTATTAAGTTGGATCTCCTTTGTGATGACTATTTCTATTGTGGAAAACACTACTGATTTTACATTTTCGTGTTCACGAAGCATTTCATCTTCGAAACTAAATGAATTTTGATTTGTTGAAGGTAGATTGGTCACCTCTACTTCCGCTGATTGATCCTACTTACCAATTTTTTCATTGTTGGTAACCAATTGTTTCTCACTCATTAATAGTATGTTTGGATCCATTGTCTCTTCGGTACCTTTAGTTTTGATAGGTAGTAACACATGTTTTTGTCCATCGTTCTCAAAACTGTAAGTGTTCATCCTACCATCATAGCTCACTTTTCTATCGTACTGCTAGGGTCTTCCAAGCAAGACATGGCAAGTATCCATCTGCACAATATCACATCAAACTCATTCTTTATATTGATCAATTTGAAACTCCACTTGGCATTGTTCATTCACCAATAGTTTTTGTCCCTTTTGTAGCCGTGAAACTTTGTATGGTGTAGAATGTGGCATTTTATCCAACTGTTGTCAATAGTTGCATATGGAAGACATGAATTGGCAAACAACATTAGAGGAGCTCATAGGTGCGGATCACTAGGAGCTCCTACAAGCAAATACACCGCATAGGCTTCACTTTAAACTCCCATAATAAATAGATACACTTAGTTAGGGATAGTAAATCAAATCCTATAGGAACTGAATGTCCAAGTAAAGCACAACCATAACTATGTAACAATAATCACCTAATCTCCATTAATTCTAACACTCCCCCTTAATGGAGAAAGGGTTCTTAAACACACCTAACATGTCCCTAAACAAATCAAACTTTAGTCTTCCCAGAGGCTTAGTAAGTATATCAGCCATATTATCACACGAATTACAATATTCAACACAAATCTCTTAGGACTGCACCTTCTCCCTGACAAAATGAAATTGAGTGTCTATGTGCTTAGTGTTTTTATAAAACACAGGGTTGTAGGCTAGTTTGATGAAACTTTGATTATCGTAATTAATAACCATAGCTTCTATCTGCTCTTCTCCTACATCTTGGAGAAGTCTATGCAACCAAATTGCCTCACATGCTACTGCACACATAGCTTGATATTATGCTTCTGTTGAGGATAAGGCAATAGTATTTTGCTTCTTGCTACACCAAGAGATGACCCCGAACCCAATGTTGAAGGCGTAACCTGTAATTGATCTTCTATCATCTAAATTTCCTACCCAATCAGAGTCTGTATAACCTGTCAAACTAACACCAAATGGGTCAGAATACAAAATACCAAAGTCTAAAGTTCCTTGCCGATACGTCAGAACTCCTTTCGTTACAATCCAATGGTTCTCATGAGGTCGAGTCATGAACTGACTCAAAACACTCACTGCATAGGCTAGATATGGTCTTGTTGTAGTCAAATATATAAGACCACCAACCAACTGTCTATACAATGTTGCATCTGCATATTTCGAACTATCATCCACCTGAAGTTTGTTGTTCTGCTGTGAAGGCACAAATGCAACCTTGCACTTATCCATTTTGAATTTGGTTAACAAACTCTTAGCATACTTACCCTGGGACAAGAAAGTTTGGCTTGAATCTCTCCAAGGTCCTTCATCTCAAATTTTTGTGATAACTACTGCTTGATTTCTTCAATGAGATTGTCTGCACTCCCTGTCATGATCAGATCATCTACATATAAAGCAATCAACATTGTCTGTCCCTCATCATTAAACACAATATACAAATTGGGATCATTTTTGCTCTGTTTATAGCCATGCATGAGGAAAAATGAGTCAATTTTTTCGTACTAGGATCTAGGAGCCTGCTTTAAACCATATAAAGCTTTCTTTAATCTACATACTAAGTGCTCTTCTCCCTTCTTAACAAACTGCTCAACCTGCACTAAGTATACTTCTTCTTTCAAATCACCATTTAAGAAAGTAGATTTAACATCTAATTGATGTATTTTCCAATGATGCTTAGTGGCTAAAGCAATAATTAGTCTAATGGTATTTAGTTTTGCAACAGGGGAAAATGTTTCCTCAAAGTCAATACCTTCTTTCTAGGAATACCCCTTTGCCACCAACCTTACTTTATGCTTATCAATAGACCCATCCACCTTAAATTTCAATTTAAATAACCATTTGCAACCTATGGGTTGTTTATCATTAGGAAGCTTTACTAGATCCCAAGTATTGTTCTTAATAATAGATTCATATTCCTCTTTCATTGCTTCCTTCCATTCAGAACTCTTACTAGCTTCATAAAAATTAGAAGGTTCTGCAATGTTTAACATACCAGTCATGAGCACACAATCCCTATATCGAACTGGTAACTATTTCATCTTGCTAGATCTCCTGAGTGGTGGGGGTTCAATTATTCTGCTGTGTTATTCTCTTTGTGGACTGAACTTGATTTCTTCCTCTTTATCCTACTGTTGCTACTGCTCTTCCTGCTGTTGTTGTTGTTCCTGTTGCTGCTGTTGTTCCTATTGCTGACTGATCCATGTTTCACTATCCTCATCTGAAAGTAAGGGTACATGTCATTCTTCATTGTTTTGCACAAGATTTCCATCATCAACCTGTTCATGGAATACTTCGTCTCTACTAACAAACACCTTGTGAGTAGAAGGATCAAACATTTTATAAGCCTTATACTCACTATAGTATCCAATGAAGGTGCATTTAATGGCCTTTGAATCTAACTTCTTCTTGTTCTCTTTGGGAACATGCGCAAAAGCTTTACAACCAAATAATCTAAGGTGACTTACTATAGGCTTGAAGCCAAACAATGCTTCAAATGGAGTTTTATAATGAAGACTTTTAGTAGGACTCTTATTCTTCAAATACACTGCAGTATTGATAGCTTCTGCCAAAAATCCATTCGTTAGATTCTTACCTTTCAACATACTGCGAGCACACTCCACCGGTGTTCTGTTTTTCCTATTAGCCACTCCATTCTACTGAGGAGTGTAAGGTGTTGTAAATTGTTGATGTATCCCATGCTCATTGCAATATTTGATGAAAACCCCTTTCCTGAATTCTCCGCCTTGATCTGATTGAAGAATCCTGATGAACTTTCCTATTTGCTTCTCAATCATGTTTCTGAATTGCTTGAAATATTCAAAAGAATGACTCTTGTATTTAAGAAAATATGCCCATGTGAATCTTGTATAGTCATCAACAAAGATTAAAAAATAGTAGGCCCCACCTAACGATCTTTTCTACATCGGGCCACATAAGTCAGTGTGTGCAAGTTCGAGTATATCCCTTTGTTCCCTATCTTTAATAGCAGAAAATTCATCTCTATGTTGTTTATCAAATGCACATGCCTCACAATCAATATGGAACTTTTTCAAAACAGGAAGACCATCTACCATACCTTTGTTTTGCAATAGAACAAGGTCACTAAAATTGATATGCCCAAGTCACTGATGCCACAAATTTTCAGCAGACTTATCTGATGACATCAAGGCTTGCTGTGGTGTACTCTTCACATCCAGTTTGTAGAGTCCTTCTATGCGAATACCTGTAGCAATAGGCTTCATCTGGTCCAACAAGTCTTTAATAATACAATGAGATTTAAATAATTCTACCTTGAGAGCCTGATCTGTAATCTTTGATACAAAAATCAGGTTCTTCTTAATACCAGGACAATACCACACATCATATATATTCCTGATCTTTCCATCAGGCAGAGTAACAAGGACATCTCCATGTCCCTTGATCTCGTACCCACTATTATCTCCAAGGTATACTTTTACTCCAGTGTTGGATTCTACGAAACAAATATCTAATTCATCCTCCTCAGTAGCTAAAGTCGTCTCAGCCTCAGCCATAAACAATTTGACATCCTAATTCTGATCTACATCAGTCAAATGACCTGCATGTCTTCTTTGCTTGTACCTCGGACCCCCATCTGCCTTTTTCTTATGGCAAAATTTAGCAATATAGCCTATCTTACCACAATAAAAGCATTTAGGAGCAAAGTCAAGTTTATGCAAGGTCATACCTTGTGGTGTCATTTTTCTTGATGCACTGTATTTCCTGTGATCAACCACTGCTTTCCCCTTTGGCTTGAACATTGTCATCATTGCAAGATCTGGATTTTGAGGTTTGAGAGACAACCTCCTTTCCTCTTCTTGTAGAAAAATCCCAGTTAGCTCTTCAAAGCTTGGAGGTTTTTCTCTTACATTCAATTCGGTTATAAACATCTAATAATCATCCGTCATGCCATTCATAGTAATCATCACCAAATCATCATTTGCCACGGTCTAACCAATATCAGTTAGTTTATCTTCAACTTCCTTTATCCGGGATATGAATGAAGAAACTGACTCATTCTCCTCCATCTTGTTTGAGAGAATATTCTTCTTGAGGAACAAGATTCGAATGGTGTTCTTGATCTCACACATCTCTTTGAGAATTGTCCAGATGTCATTTGTTGTCTTGCAATCCCGAATGTGAGGGATGATGCAATCTTTGATTGATAACTTAACTAGCACCTTTGCCTTCATCTCCCTTTTCTCCCAGTCTTGAATTTTTGTATTCGATCCACCAGTTGCAATAGTCGACTTAACTTTATCACCAGTGGCAATGCCATAGGCATTTTGTCCCTCAAGCAGAGTTTGAAGCTTAAATTTCCAATTGGTGTAATCGGAACCATCAAGCTTATTACTCTCATTGAGTTAAGCTTCAACGATTTGATTATTCATCTTGAATGAATAAAATCTTCAACAATTTAACAGCCCTTGAAAAAATACCTTGATCACTGAGAATTTCCTTCACAAAAAAAACAATTGCCCTCTCACTCGACGCTGCCACAATCACCGAGCTTCTCTCGGTCAATACACTTCCTCTGCGCAAACGGCAGAGCACCCACAGTCTCCACATGTAGCCCTTTCAATGTAGAATCTATCTGAATGATAGGTCTAGCCCACACAGCCCACGCAGCAATGCTGGGTGAACTCCTCTCTGCCTCATGGCCTTCCAATTAAACGCAGGCCTAGCCGCTCCACTGCTTCCAAAAAGGATCCAGCGCCTTCCTCCACGCAGCCAAATGATAGAGTGCTTCACCACACAGGTCCAAAGGCACGCATCCACCACGAGTCCTCTCACACAACAATTAGGAGATTCGGCCTCCACGCAGCTACGCAGCCAAAAACATGCAGACTCCTTCCTCCTTCTCGATGCAGGCCTCCTACCGGCTAATGCGAGCTCCTTTCACCTTGGCAGACTACACAACAGGCAATGTTTTTTGTTTAATCATTCTTCTCTTCAGTGATCTGTTGGAAAATTATATATTACAGAGCAATGGAACACATAAAATATTGTAGAAATATAAACACAGAAAACATATAAAACAAGAGAGACACAGATATACGTGGTTCACCCAGTTTGGGCTACATCCACGGAGAAACAATGAGTCCTTCTTTATTATATTATCCAGCAAACTGAAGAGATACAACCTACAATAGATCTGCTATAACACCCTCTTTGCTCTCAATCTCCTCACTCTTCCTCACTCAGGATACAGATATACATAGACGCAATACAATTCCCTCATATATAGTGAAGGGTTGCCTTCTAGGGAAAAAACCGTAAGTTAAACATAACTTCTACCATAAGATCATCCACCTAATGAACAGTCTAGATTGACTAGAAATTACTAGACTTTTACAAGACAATTTTACATCTACCTTTAGCTTCGGGGGTGCTGCCCCCGAACCCTCGCCGAGGGATCGCTGGCCCTCGGACCCCTGCGGGGAGGACAAGTCCCCTCCACACCCCCCTGCATGGAGGGCTGTACAGTCTTCCTGGGGTATACATCCGGCTGAGACATTTGAATACAGAAGATAATCAGGCTCCACACCCAACAATCTCCCACTTGGAGACTGATTATAGCAACTCCACCGCTGCTTCATTTGCTAGACAATGACTCCACTTTGGACCTGGCTGTTTCTCACCTTCTTCATCATACTTGAAGACCAATTGAAACTGAGCAGATTCTCAGTTTCTCCCTGGTTATAACTTTTGTTAGCATATCTGCAAGATTCTAGCTAGTGTGTATCTTTTCCAGCTTTAACTGTCCATCTTCCAATGCTGACCGTATGAAATGGTACTTGAGTTGTATATGTTTAGTCTTGGAATGAAATGTAGAGTTCTTTGCAAGATGTATGGCACTATGGTTGTCACTGTATAACCTGCCCAACTCCTGCTTCTTATCCAATTCATCCAGAAACCTTTGTAACCAAATCGTTTCTTTACTAGCCTCTATAGCAGCAACATACTCTGCTTCTGTTGTTGAAAGTGCAGCAACACTTTGGATTTTTGAAACCCAACTGACAATTGTTCCACCTATAGTAAATACATATCCTGTAGTGCTCCTCCTGTTATCTCTGTCACCTGCCATATCTACATCAACATATCCCTGTAGAGCAATGTTTGAACCACCAAAGCATAATGTTTGATTTGTGGTACCTCTCAAATACCTGAGAATCCACTTCACTGCCATCCAATGTTCTTTTCCTAGATTGTTCATGTACCTGGTTACAACTCCCACTGTATGTGCAATATCAGGCCTTGTGCATATCATTGCATACATTAAGCTTCCAACTGCTGATGCATATGGAACTTTAGACATATGAGCCATTTCTTCTTGAGTCTTGGGACACGCCTCCTTACTTATTTTGAAATGACTAGCCAAAGGTATACTAACTGGTTTTGCATTCTGCATATTAAACCTTTTCAACAACTTTTCTATGTACTCACTTTGAGACAATGTTAATTTGCGATTCTTCCTATCTCTAATTATTCTCATACCAAGGATTTGTTTTGCAACACCCAAATCCTTCATTGCAAATGTGTTTGCCAATTTCCTTTTGAGCACATTTATTTCCTACATGTTAGAACCTACAACAAGCATGTCATCTACATATAATAACAATATAATATAGATGCCATAATTTTGCCTTTTGAGATAAACACAATGATCAGAGTGACATCTAGTATAACCTTGTTCAGACATAAACCTGCCAAATTTTAGATACCACTGCCTTGGAGCCTGTTTTAAGCCATACAAGCTCTTCTTCAACCTGCACACTAGTTTTTCCTTCCCTTTTACCTCATATCCTTGCGGTTACTGCATATATATATCTTCCTCCAAATCCCCATGGAGAAAGGTTTTCTTTACATCTAACTGCTCAAGATGCAAATCTTCAACTGCTACTAGACTTAAAATAGTTCTGATTGAAGTAATTTTAACAACAAGAGAAAATATTTCATCAAAATCAATACCTTTCTTCTATGCAAACCCTTTCACCACAAGTCTAGCTTTGTACCTTTGTTTTCCTCCATCTTCTTCGTTCATCCTGTAAACCCATTTATTCTTCAATGTAGTTTTTCTTGCAGGCAACCTGACTAAGTCCCAAGTTTGGTTATGCATTAAGGAGTCCATCTCTTCTTCCATGGCTACCTCCCACTTCTTCCTGCTTTCACCCTGCATTGCTTCTTCATAACATTCGGGTTCACCAGAATCAGTCAACAATAAATAATATAATGAAGGAGAGTATCGTTCAGGGGATATACTTATCCTGGTAGATCTTCTAACACCACTTTCAGGTGTTTGGGGTGCCTATTGCTGTTGTGGTGGTTGCTGCTATTCTGGTTGTTGATTATTATTATTTTCAGACACCTTTACTTTTTCAGTGATTTCATCAAGAATTGTGTATTCCTTGTTTTCTTTTTCCCGTTTCTTTTCTTGCAACTGACTCTTATACAAGACCTCATTGAATATTACATCTCTGCTCCTAACGATTTTGTGATTTTCGTAATCATATAAGTGATAACCAAAATCATTAACACCATATCCAATAAAGGTACATTTCTTTGACTTTGCCTCAAGCTTTGTTTTATTTTCTTTATTAATATGGACAAAGGCCTCACAACCAAAAAGGCTTTAAAAAAGAGTAGTTTACCTTTTTACCTGTCCATGCTTCCTCTGGAACACCACCATCCAAGGAACTTGAAGGCCCTCTATTTATTAGATAAACAATAGTATCTATAGCATCTGCCCAAAATTGTAAAGGAAATCCTGCATGCAATCTCATGCACCTTGCACGCTCCATGATTGTTCTAGTTCATCCTTCTGAAACACCATTTTCTTGTGGTGTTCTTGGAACTGTTTTCTCTCTATGAATTCCATGCTCTGAGCAGTACCTATCAAACTCTTTGCTGCAATATTCACCTCCATTGTCTGATCTGAGACACTTCAATTTCTTTCCTGTCTCAATCTCAACCAAAGCTTTCCATTTCTTGAAAGTATCAAATACATCAAATTTATTCTTAATACAATGAATCCAAGTTTTTCTAGTTGCATCATCAATAAAAGTAACATAATAACGAGAGCCATGGAGAGATGATACCTGAGCAGGTCCCCATACATCATTATGCACAAGCTCTAATTTTTCGCTCTTCTTTTCTTTCCCAACTTTGAGAAATCTAACTCTCTTCTGTTTTCCATAAATGAAATTCTCACAGAAGTCCAAATCAATATTCTTCAAACCCAGCAACAAATTCCTTGAGTGAAGAATCTTCATCCCCTTTTCACTCATGTGTCTGAGCCTATGATGTCATAATGCTGCATTTGCTCCTTTGGAAGTTAAAGAATTAATAGAGTTGGAAATACCATTGCATAAATACAAAGTACCAACCTTTTCGCCTTTTTCTATTAGCAGGGCTCCTTTTCGCCTTTTATCTATGAAAGTTGTCACACAACCTTCACCGCCTAAATGCCCTGTTGAAATCGGATTTTTCTTCAGATCTCGAACATGCCTTACCTCCTTTAGTAGCCATTGGTTTCCATTCTATTGTTTTACAAGAACCTTACCCATTCAAACAATTTTACAGGGTTTATCATCACCCAAACAGAGTTGTCCAAAATCTCCTTGAACATAGTCATGAAAATATTTCTTATCAGGTGTGGCATGGAATGAGGCCCCTGAATCTACCACCTAGGAATCAGTAATATTTTCAAAAGAAAGAATCAAAGCATCTCGTAACACCTCACCAGTCACATTTTCTTCATAATTGTTTTCTTGCTTGCATCCCCTTCTTTTCCCTTCCGAGATTTACAGTCTTTATTTAGGTGTCCTTTATTTCTACATTTCCAGCACACTATCCATGATTTGGACTTGGATCTACCTTTCCTTGATTTAATACGATATCCTGAGCTCTTTCCTCTTTCCATTTTTCTTCCCCTAGACTCTACACTCAAAGCATTACTTGATGTCTCACCAGAGCTTTTCTGTTGCATTTCCTTGCTAAGGATAGCACTGACAACATCATCAAACTTTAAAGTACGAGATCCAGAAATAGAGTTACTAATGGCCATTACTAAACCATTCCAACTTTCTGGCAATGAGCACAAGAATAACAGAGCTCTAACTTCATCATCAAAATTTACCCCTACAGAACTTAACTGACTTGTAACAATATTAAAATCATTTAAATGGTCTGCAACAGATCCACCTTCCGACATCTTCATATTAAATAACCATTTCATAAGAAATACCTTGTTTAAGGCCGAGGGTTTTTCATATTGTTTTGCCAATGCCTTAATCAAACCCTCTGTTGTTGTTTTCTTCAAAATGTTGAAAGCGACCAACGCTGCGAGGCACTATCGTACTGTTCCAAGTGCCTTTCTATCGAGAAGATTCCATTCTTCATCTGTCATACCTGTCGGCATCTTTGTTTTTCCACCCAATGGTAGGTACAAATCTTTTTGATACAGATAATCTTCCATCTGCGTCTTCCACAGCAAGAAGTTTTGGCCGTTGAATTTCTCGACCCTAAACTTACCATCTTCTACCATTACTCCCACCCGAACTAGGAACCGTTCTTTCCTGGGAGTTTATCAGCCAAATAGACCTTCGGCTCTGATACCAGTTGTTAGAAAATTATGTATTATAGAGAAATGGAACACAGAATATTGCAGAAATATAAACGTAGAAAACGTATAAAACCAGAGAGACACAGATATACGTGGTTCACCCAGTTTGGGCTATGTCCACCCTGAACAACCAGTCCTTCCTTTCTTTATCCAGCAAAATGAAGAGACAAAACCTACAGTAGATCCACTGTAATATCCTCTATTTTCTCTCACAGTCTCACCTCTTTGTTTCTCGCTTGGAGAATACATATCTATTACGCAGCCTCAATACAATGCCCTCATACAAAGAGAGGGGTTGCCTTCTAGGGCAAAAAACCCTAAAATAAACATAAGTTCTACCGTCAGATCATCTGCCTAATGAATGGCCCAGATTGACTAGAAATTACTATACTTTTACAAGGCAATTTTACATTTGTTTTTAGCTTTCAGGGCACTACCCCTGAAACCCTCGCCGGTGGACTGCTGGCCCCCGGACCCCCCAGCCGGGGGGAATTAGCCCTGCCGAAACCCCGCGGGGGGGGGGGGGAGTCCCCTCCTGTGGAGGGGTGTACAAACTTCCTGGGGTATACATCCGGCTGAAACAAAGACCTCTAAATAATCATGCTCCACACCCAACATTTTGTTTGTTAAAGTTAGGTAGGGTTAGAATAATCTCTTCTATGATACTTTCTTTTATAATAATTGAAATTTTCAATCAACTAATATTGTTCATTTGAAGGGTTGTATGTTATCCTTAACAATGTCTATAATAGGTGCATATCTATTACTAAAGTTTTTGTTGAATTTCTTGTAAAAACTTATGAGACCATGAAAGCTTGTGACCTCAAAGAAATTCCATGGGATAAGATAATAAATTATTGTTCTAACTCTTTTAGGGTTCATCTTCAAACCAACTTTAAAAATTATAAATCCCAAATGGACCAATTCATTTTTCATAAATATACATTTGTTCAAATTAATCAATAACGTTTCTTTCTACAACATGTTTAAAACCAACCTGAGATGTTATGGATGCTCCTCCTTTGTTTGGCTATAGATGATAACGAACTTGCCTACATATTCCTCCAAAAATTCCTTCGCCAGCCTCATAAAAGTATTGGGTGCATTATTAAGGAAAAAATACATCACTAACCACTCATAAAATCCATGGTTTGTCTTGAAGTATGTTTTTCATTTATCCCCTTCTCTAATTTGGATTTGTTGGTACCCACTCTTCAAATTGATTTTTGAGAAATATTTAGCACTAGTCAAATAATCAATTATATCATCAGTACATGGAAGAGGAAATATGTACATGATAGTTATCTTATTGACAACTCTCAAGCCAGTTCACATTCCATCCACCATATTTATTTAGACTGATAATAGTGGGAACCATGCATGGATTGAATCTCTTTAATGAGGCCCCACACCAACAAATCCTATACTTCTTCCTCACTTCTTCATTTTCTTAATGAATCATTATGTAGACCACTTTATTTGTAATAATTTATTTTAGAATTACATCGATATGGTGGCTATTGCTTCAAATAAGAAGTAAATTTCTTGGTAATTCACTCACAATTATATCTTTAAAATCATCCAATACATTACCTTGGGTTTAAAAAATCAAAGAAAAATGTACTTCCTTCTCTTTGACCCCATGTAGGGTCTCCTGGCCACTCATTAACAACACACTATGACCAGCTTCTTCTTTAACTCCATCTTGTAAAAGAAACAATTTATGATTTTGATCATCTTTCTCAAATGTCTAAGTGTTCCTTTTTCCATCATGGATAACTCTCCTATCAAACATCCATGGTATTACCAAAAAATATTGCAAACATCATTAGATATTACATCCTAAATCATTTCATCTTTGTACCTTCCACTCTTAAAATCTATTTTACATTGTTCTTTGAATAGGATTTGATGGCCCTTTGTAACCATGAAACTTTGTAAGGAGTAGGATGTCGTGTTCTTTTTAAATCTAGTTTTCCTGTCATGTTTGTTGAAAGAAAATTATATTTATTACCACTATCAATTACAACGTTAGAAGATTTATCTCTTAACTCACACATGGTCCTAAAAAATCGTCTCCTCTAAGATGGTTACTTAGTAATTTCCTTTTCTGATTTAACTATGACACTCTTCAACAAAAAGGATTCTCATATTTCAACAACTTCTTAATTTCCACTATATTCACATTATCCTCTTTAGCATCTGTTGCAGGAGCATTCATCCCAATAATGTCATTGTATTTTAGTAGACATAGGGGTATTGTGTTTTCATGGGAGTTGGTCTCCTAAGTGTGAATTAATGTAATTATTTAGGCTTTCGAGTGATTTTAATGAGAATAAGATTTAATTGAATATAGTGAGGCATATTTGTAAATGTTCTCGAATGTAGGAGAACATGAGGGATTAGGATAATTGAGAGAGGAGAGGATTTGAGAATTAATTGTAAAACTCAGATTAGGAGTTAGTTCATGATTTTATGGATTAGAGAGGATCCTTAGGGATGAGGAAGAGATTTTAGGATTTTGTTGAGAAATCTATGGATCTAAACCAGGAATTGGTTTTAGAATCCCTAAGCGTAAAAGGCAAAGAGAGAGGTTAGAAAGTTAGATGTTTTAGATAGGCTAGATAGATAGCTAAAGTGCGGTTGTGAGCCTACGGGCAGAGTGTGGAAAGATGCCACTAATTAGAATAATCAGGACAGAGAGACAGAGTCTCGATATGTAATCATTGTTATGTGTTTATATATATGCAGGGATTGATTTGAACCTGTATAAATGTTTGATTGAATATCGAATGATAAATTACAATGAATCAGAGATTTGCATAATCTATATATGTAAGCGGAGTTCAACAAATGCACAGAGAGGAAGAGAGAAAGAAGCAGGCTCGTTACGGGACGTTGATCCATTCGAAGGATCAAATTAATGCTCTAGAATGACAGTGATTTAAGAGCTCACATAGTTTAAGCTCATGATGGAGTCACAGTGAAATAGCGGAAGAACCAGAATCATTGAAGAAACCCCAAACCATATTGAAAGACTAAAGAAATAGCAAAAAAACCTAAGTAAGTGAGGAGCAAAGAAATGAAGTATCGACGCATAGTAGCCGTTGGATATTTATGATCAATGGCCAAGATTAAGTCACATTAGTGGAAATCCTGTAGAGATATTGGAATCGCGCATTGGACAGTTGCGATGAGCGACTGTCGTCTGACCGTAAACTGTTGGATCGGAATCAGATCGACGGTCGTGACTTAATCGCAAATCAAAAATCGAAGAGGTCAAAGAGCTGGTGGTAATGGATTTTGTGATAGCGATGTGCGATAGGCCGATATGCTAATAGCGATAAAGCATGATCGATGATTGGAGGTATCGGCGATTGAGGTTTCGAAGATTGGAGTGCAATGCTATGGAAGGGTGATATGGCAGAACCGATAAGTTATATGGTGCGGTTAAAGATATTTGAAATCCGATATTATAGTAATCACATATCGAGGGTGATAAGAGTCATGTGTTAATGTGACCCGTGGGATATAGTGATTGTGATTAGTGATAAAGGAGAATGCATAGATAAATGTACAAAATCCGTATTAAAGAAGAAAGGTATGAATACGCATGTTTTATGTGATTTCTATTATATAAACATTATAATAGAAATATCACCGGTATGAGGTTTTCATGTGTAAGTCCAACATTACCAAGGTATAAAGAGTGGGTTAGGTTATATATGCGGCAACAATGTTATGAAGGTTTAATGTGCGGGCTTAAGGTTTTAAACTAAGGTTTATGAGGGTGGATAGAGTCCCAATTGAAGGAAATGATTAAGGGAAAGACTGAGAAATTGTAATGAATAATTCCCATAAGAGTTTAATAAATGGGCCTTAAACATTCCTTTAGATTTGAAGGTTTGACTCAGAAGAGAGTCTTTAATTCTAAAATTTTATATACATATTGTGGGTGTAAGCAGGGGTAACCCTACATCATTTGGTATCAGAGCAGAATTGTAATTGAAACAATTGGTGTTAAATGGCACAAAGAAATTCTATGTGAAAGAATTAAAACTGAGTCATGTGTTAAAGTGTTTATGTAGGCAAGTGCGATCAGATTTTAACCTGACAAACAGTAGGTACACAGGGGTAAGGTATAATAGAATATTGGAACTTGCAGATGCAAGGAATAGAAGACAACCTTTTTAAAGGGTAGGAAATGGTGGAACAGATCATGCAGAGATCTTGAAGGTGAGATGACATTTTTTGTTTAATTTGATTTGAAGATTGGAGAATGTGTGTTTGCATATTGATGCATAGATAAAAACAGAAAAAGGTGAGAAGATTGCAGCAACGTAAAGCGAGGAGTGCTCAATTGGTTCCAAAGGAAAGAACCAGAGAGATGCTAAAAGACTGAGCTCAAAGGAGAGAAGCTTAGTGAAGCATATGTAACAAGGAGGAGACTTGTTACTGCATGGGTATTGTTGTAGTTCGCAAAGATAATTCCACAAAGGTGTGGGTAGAATTGCTAAGGGATGAAGAAGCTGGTAAGACTTTCTAAGTGAAAGAAGAGGTTGTCAAAACCAAGTATTTCATGGTGATTGAAATACAAGAGGATAGCTGTGTTCTTAAGAAGTGCAGATGAGTTAAAGCCTAGAAGGAGCAAAGAGGAGTGCTCAAAAGAGGTTCCAGAGACAAAGAACCAAGTGCTTGCCAAAAGACCGAGTATAGAGGAAAGCTTGGTGAGGTAAGTTGCAACAAACAGGACTTGTTGTTACAAAGGCTTTAATGAAACTCATAGTGAGTGAGTGAGGAGCTCACAAGATAGAGAAGAAGATGGCTACTGATAGTCATAGCAGAGGTTCTCAAGAAGACCACAACAGAAGAAATATGAAGAAAGAGGATGCCAAGGCAAATGTCAAGAGGATCAGTTAGGAGGAAATTGACAAAGAAATTGCAGAGATGAAAGAATAGCTTGATGTATTGATGATGATACTAGAGGAAAGCCAGAGACAAGGTTTGGTATTAAAGAAGAATCCAGTGAAGTGGCATAAGTTGCAGAGAAGGCTACAAGAAAGGCAAGTAAGGTGGTTAATGGAAAAACTTAGAGAAGATGAATTGGAAATGGAAGTGTCCATTTGTGAACTAGAGCAGGGTGAAGTTAGGGATGAAGATGAAGACTTGAAGACTGAAACTTCAAGTGAGGGAAAAAGGTCTGATGATTCTAAATTTGATAATTTGTGTATGTTTGCAGGTGAAACATGTAAAGAAGGA
Source organism: Pinus taeda (assembly GCA_000404065.3). Taxonomy (NCBI): domain Eukaryota; kingdom Viridiplantae; phylum Streptophyta; class Pinopsida; order Pinales; family Pinaceae; genus Pinus; species Pinus taeda. Next base: position 39,290 of record APFE030488463.1, read on the forward strand.
AAATTTGCCGATATTGACATAAAGAGGGAAGAAAACAGGCAGAATCTAAATTTTGTTTTAAAAGAGGAAGTAGGGAAAGATATCAAGCAATCAAGTAAAGGACTTGATGAGATTGAGGAGAAGACCATCGAACTATTTCTAAGTCATGTAAAGGACTTAGAATAGCTGGAGGAATTGGTGATTGAATCATAAGATGAGATCATGAGGTCTTGTGGTTTTACAACTGACAAGTTGTGTACGAATGCAGGTATTGCAGAAGACAAACCATTTTATGGAAATGTCTTGAATGAAGCTGAAAATTTCCAGGTAAAGTATGATGATGATTGTCTTTCAAAGGAAGAGCAAGTTGAGTTATTACAGCAAAAGGAGTTCATAAATTCCATGTTTAATGGAGGAAATATCTTCAGTAGGTATGAGACAGTTATGTCCTATGATAAGAAATTTGCTATTGAAGAGAATAACGAGGAATTTATTTTCTTAAATGATCAAAGGGACAGTTATGGACAAACATCTAAAACTATCAAATGGATAGAGGATTAGAATTTAAATCTAATCGAAATTGAAGAAATAGTGTCAATAAGTTATGCTTGTGACAAAGAAGAAGATAATGAGGATTGTACAGAACCTTTCGGAGAAATTCCAAGCGAGATGGAAAATTTGTGGCATGAGTTAAGTCTTTTGGAAGAAAGGCTAGAAAGCAAAAAAGTAAGTGTTCAGGTTGTAAAGTCAGAACTGAATGAGAATGAAGAAGTTCACTACAGTGGATAGGGACAGAAAGTCATCATTATAATAGATGGTGTGGAGGAGAGATTAGTTGACAATCTCATGATTTTTTTTTAGAATTCAAATCAGCATACAAATGTGCTGATAGCAGAGGAGAAGACAAAGAAACAAACTGAATTGTTGCCAAAGGAGGAAAAGGCGCAGAAGTCTTATGTTTTTTATTTTAATAAGTATTTTGTGAGTGCAGGTTTAGTTGTAGATGATGGAGGAAATTTGGCACAGATGAGCAGCCAAATAAAAATGAAATAAGAAGATTATGTGGAAGAATTTAATCCATGGAACAGAGATGCTCAATTGCCGGAGAGAATAAGCGTAGGAATCAAAGAAAAAGTTGGAGCAAGAGAAAGAGCAATGTCTATAATGATAGAAGGAGAAAAATTAGAAGAAAAATTAAACCAGCAACTACAAAGTGAAAGTAACCAACAACAGTTTGAAGAGTTAGTGGACAATAGCAACAACCTCAAGGAAAGAGAAAGAGGAAGAAGTAAGAGGCAGAATATGGACCAGTCCAAGGATGAACTGGAGACAAAGATTGAAGACTTATGGAAGTTGGTGATGAAACATGCCATATGGAGGAGAATGATAGCAGCAGGTAGCATGATCAATTAGAGTATGAACCTGATTGACAAGGAAAGGAAGATGAAACAAAAAACAGTAGAAGTGCAACAACAACGGAGGTGAAAGGAATTTGGGCGGCTACAAACAAAATTTTGGGACCCTGGAGGTTTTTCTATCAATGTATGAACCCACATGATCAGGAGATCATGAAAATTTTCTACTTTGGGAGTCTGATGTAGGAGCATTCAACCCAATAATGTCATTGTATTTTAGTAGACATAGGGGTATTGTGTTTTCAAGGGAGGTCTCCTAAGTGTGAATTAATGTAATTATTTAGGCTTTTGAGTGATTTTAATGAGAATAGGATTTACTTGAATATAGTGAGGCATATTTGTAAATATTCTCGAATGTAGGAGAACATGAGGGCTTAGGATAATTGAGAGAGGAGAGGATTTGAGAATTACTTGTAAAACCTAGATTAGGATTTAGTTCATGATTTTATGGATTAGAGAGGATCCTTAGGAACGAGGAAGATATTTTAGGATTTTGTTCAGAAATCTATGGATCTGAACCAAGAATTGGTTTTAGAATCACTTTGTATAAATGTAAGCCTAAAAGGAAAAGACAGAGGTTAGAAAGTTAGATGTTTTAGATAGGCTAGATAGATAGCTAAAGTGTGGTTGTGATCCTACAGGCAAAGTGTGGAAAGAGGCCACTAATTAGAATAATCAAGCCAGAGAGATAGATTATCGATATGTAATCATTGTTATATGTTTATATATATACAGGGATTGATTCAAACCTATATAAATGTGTGATTGAATATCGAATGATAAATTACAATGAATCAGAGATTTTCATAATCTATATATGCAGGCGGAGTTCAATGAATGCACAAAGAGGACGAGAGTGAGACAGAGGCTTGTAATGGGCCATTGATCCATTCAAAGGATCAAATTAATGCTCTAGAATGATAGAGTTTTAAGAGATCACAGAGTTTAAGCTCAGGAGGGAGTCACAGTGGAACAACAGAAGACCCAAAATCATTGAAAAAACTCGAAACCACAGTGAAATACTGAAGAAATAGCAGAAAAACCTAAGTGAGGAGTGAAGAAATGATGTATGGGTGCATAGTAGTTATTGGATCTTTATGATCAATAGCCAAGATTAAGTCGCATCGGTGGAAATCCTATAGATATATCGAAATTAGGCCTTGGATAGTTGTGATGAGCGACTCCCGATTGATCGTGGACCATAGGATCGGAACCAGATCGACGATCGCGATTTAATCGCAAATAAAAAATAGGAGAGGTCAAAGAACTGGCGGTAATGGATGTTGCGATACTGATGTGTGATAGGCTGATACATCGATAGCGATAAAGCACGATCAGTGATTGGGGTTTCAGAGATCGGAGTGTAGTACTGTGCAAAGGTGATATGACGAACCCAATAAGTTATATGGGGTGGTTAATGATATTTGAAATCAGATATTGTGGTAATCACATATCGGGGGTGACAAGAGTCATGTGTTAATGTGACCCGTGGGATATAGCGATTGTGATTAGCGATAAAGGAGCATGCATCGATAAATGTGCAGAAGTTGTATTAAAGCAGAACGGTATGAATACGCATGTTTTGATTTCTATTATATAAACATTATAATATAAATAGCACCGGTATGAGGTTTTCATGTGTAAGTCCAACATTATCAAGCTATAAAGAGCGGGTTAGGTTATATATGTGGCAACAATGTTATAAAGGTTTAATGTGAAAGCTAAGGTTTTAAACTAAAGTTTATGAGGGTGGATAGAGTCCTGATAGAAGGAAATGATTAAGGGAAATACTAAGCAATTGTAATGAATAATTCTGCATAAGAGTTTAATAAAGGGGCCTTAACCATTCCTTTAGAATTGAAGGTTTGACTCGGAAGAGAGTCTAAAATTCCGGGAGAAAAAATGTTATATATATATTGTGGGTGTAAGCAGGGGTAACCCTGCATCAGCATCTACCACATATACACTCCTCTGACCTACTAGGGTATTCTCTAGTAATCCCCATGAGATATCGCCTAATCGTTCACATCTGTAGCTTGTGGGTTGGTAGTATATGCATCTCTATTTTCTCATAGAGAATGACCTTTTTCTTGTAAAGTAACATCCCATTTGTGGCTACTTATTTCAACTCCCACCTTATTCCTTTGAAGGTTGAAATATATCTCCAGTAATTTATTGTCATTTTCCTTTAGCATGACCTTTTTTGTTACTCTTCTCACTTTGTTTCCTCAAAATATTTTCCTTATATTTTAATGCAACTTGGTAAGCATCCACAACTGTGTTTAGAGTCAAGATGTTGATCTCTTATTAAATCTAATAACTGAATCCATTAAGATATCCAAAATTTCTCTCAACAACCTCTTCAATGTGTCTAGATCTAATATTTAATTTATCAATTTCTTCAATGTATTCCTTCGTTGTTATGAATTTCAACCTAAGGTTTTCCAACTGCTTAAAAATTTAATTGGTATTCCTTTGCCATGATTTTTTTTCTTGTCACTGTTCTATCCTAGATTCTAATATTTAACTTTCCTTTTCGTTTCCTATTTTCCTGCACTTCATCCTATTGTAGGGTTATTTATCCTTTCAACCTTGTGATAGAAAACATCACTTTCTTTGTCTCATCGACTTCTTCAGAATCATAATACCTTTCCATGGCATTTATCCAATCCATTAATTCATCAACATTCAACTTATATTCACATACAACTACTTCCATTTTGATCTAACAAACATTTGTCTATCATCTTCAACATTTCCTCATTTATTAATTCTCCTCCTTCTTATTCACTACATGGTTCTTATTCTACATCAAATGCATCTCCTATGTTAGTGCCTTTCCTCTTAGTAGTTTATGTTGCTTCCAACATTTCTTCAATGTGTCTCATCTCCTCTTCTAAGTTTGCATTTGCTAGACGCTTTCCTCTACCTTCTCCTCTAACTATGAGTCTCCTTCCACCTATTCCTCAAGATACTCCTCAATGTTTTTCTACCATGTTCAGGAGGAACTATGTTTTGATACAAAAATTTGATGTTGAATTGGTCTTTAGTATTGGAACCATAATATTTATTCACTTGCCAATTTTTTCGCAGTGTATTCCTATCCTTTTGTTGCGCATGCCTAGTTTAAGGGGAAACCACCTTTGAACTATGTGATCACATGGATGAGTGGATGTAACACCTAGTATGATTGTGAAGCCTCTAAGGACTACCATGGGTTTTCATCTAAACGGATACCATTTTGAATGGTATGACCACAGGGATGAGCATATCTATGGCCTAAAATGATTATGGGGCCTCATTAAACTATTGTGGGATAGCACTCAAGGGTGGGAGGTAGTGAAAACCACCACATAATACCTCCAAGTGATGTGGATTACCCATATCTTCTTTTGGCTCCCATTCTCATTCTGCCAAACCACTCTTGCACTCCCACACACTCTCCCCGCTCATGGAAAAACTGCCTGATTTGTTGGGACTTGAAGTGGAATATCGAGCTAGTCCCCCAACTTCTAGGTGCTAGAAATGGAACATCATGTAGAATAATGTGAAGGGTCATGGATTTTCTAGTGTGGGTTTCATATTGGTATTTTTCAAGCGTCCAATGACCTGATTTCCTTGTGATACTACATATATTTATTGAATGCCCTAGTGTGTCTAGAAATGGATGCATCTACAAAACTGTAGTTGAACCTACGACCTCCAAGAACTAGATAGTCCCACAAATAGATATAGAGAGATTTTTTAGTGATTTAATTACAACGATAGGGTATAAAATTGAACAAAAATCATTTGGAATTTAACACAAAACAATTACAAAGGGAATAACTCAACCCTCAAAGTTAGATTAGATAGAACGAGACAATTATACAAGATCTAGTAATTTCCCATTTTCTATACTGAACTCACACATTTTTTATCAAATAGCTAGCCCTGTATATCCTACTTAGCTAACAAATTATCTTCATTACAAAATTAATATTATTAATTAACATCCCTATTTTATTTTTTCTATATTCGTCCCTATAGGACACTTCAACATAAACTCATAACTATCATAGACTCTCCTAAATTAAAATATGACAATTTAAATAAAATGCTAAAGGGACCCACTCCCCTTGGTGAAATAATTGTTTCCACTAAGATTCGCATCCATCAAGAAGTGACTTAGAGGGAATTATATGAGAAATAATGATTAATGTACAAACCAAAAAAGTAACATTTGCTCACTGCACTTTTTCTCCAAAGGTAATTTTCCAAGCAATAATCCTACTCTTCACATGATAATACAAATTTTGTCTCTAAATATGTGGAGTCTACTATAATTGTGATGAAAAACATTGTCCAAGCCATCAGTGTAAATAATGAAAATTGTTCCAAATTGGTACGATGGTTTAAGCCTTCATGAAAAACATAACCACTAAAGAAAAACTTAGGTTGCACATTAAAGATACTAACATAGTCTCAAATGGGTTTTGACCCTTCATTTCCTTATGAAAAATCCCTAACCTCCCTACGTGCATTATCAGGCATTTTCACTCAACAAGCCTTGAAACACATAGGCTCTATGAAGCACCAAAATGTCATACTCCTAGTTGATAGTCATCGTACTCACAATATTATTCATATTAGAGTCACAAAATAAAGCCATTCTCTTTTAAACACAATGAAAAAAAAATCAAATCATGATTTCTAATGGAGGTATCATGAAATTTGTGGGTAGATGTGAAAATGTCAAAGTCTAGCATGGAGACTTTTAACCCAAAACATGCTCAAAATCCGTCAATTTCCATTAATATGAGTGGGTGTGATATAGTATCACGGAAAGAATGGTTATCCATGTTGGGAATAGTTATTATTTATTTCAGAGAACTCTATATTTATTTCACTAAACAAGGTCATGCACAAAACCTTTCATGGATTTATGTAGGCCCTCCTATGATAGTTAGCTTTAATCATATGAAAAAATCATTAAAGAAACATAACTTTGGAATTATTTCCGAATTTAATGCCATATAAGTTATGGATAATCCTAATAATGAATATACCACAATTTATAGCTAATCCTTGACATACATGTTTATGATTTTAAGACAGAGGGTTTATCATCTTTGTGAAGAGAGCACGACCATTGAACTCCCATGATTCTAGAAATTAAACCAATAAATGTAGATTTTTATCCACAACCTTTGGCCAAAAGAGTCAAATATAAAATGTCATCTAAGGACTATTTGAGATTATGGTCATATGACCTTGCATAATCACTTACTCATCGCAATTAATCATTATGTAAAGGAAGGAACTTGGTTCATATGTCCTTATTTTAGGTTTCATAATAAGTTGAGAATCAACAAAAAAATTCGCATCCTAGTTATTCATGATGTCTTGGTTGAACTTCATGGATACTTGTTAATATCCATTTTCATTCAAGATATTACCAAACCAACATTAAAACCCTAAGAAAACATTTATAATAGACAAATTTCATTGAGTTTCTAGTGATGCCTTTCAACCTTTGTAATGCGCAACATTGGTAACAATAATTTAAAATCATTCTTGCAAAATTTATGTTGGTATTTTTTTTATGACATATTAATCTATAATAAAATGTGAATAAAAAATAGAGAATATTGGTAATTCCTTGGAGATTTAGGAGATGACAAGGTATTTTTGAAGAACTTCAATTATGTTTTTTTGGCTCATGAGGAATATTTTGGTGACATATTAAGTTAGGATGTAGTATGAGTGCACTTCAAGAATTTTGTGGCTATGAAAGATTGGTTCCATCCCAAAACACCACAAATTCCAAGAAGATTCTTAGGACTTATATGATATTATAGGATTTTGTAAAAATTATGGTAAACTTGTAGCTCCCTAACTTCACTCATTAAAATAAATTCTTTTATTTGGACTAGAAACCAATATGTTCCTTCATTTATTTAAAGGATTATGTATGCACTACTTTAGAATTATCAATGTTTAACTTTAGTAAGACTATATTCATGGAATGTGGTGCCTCAAAAAAATGTCTAGTAGTTGCTATGAAGCTTGCATTATAAAAATTATAAGAAACCAATAATCAATGTCCTCTTCAATGGGGAGAACTCTTTTTACAATAAGTACAATGTATAATATAATATTTGATGATTCTAAGACTAGGTCTCCTTAGTGTATATATATAAGACAAGAAGTATAATTACAATAAAATGGGACTAGGAGGGTTTCTAACCTACATAAAAATATAACAATAGAAATGTAATCACTCAATATCTAAGGTTTAATAAGGGGTTTTAAGGATAAAATGGGCCTTATATAGGACTTACATGACCCTCCTCTTAAAATAAGTGCTTTTATCAAAACTTGAAGATATGTGGGTGATTTTTCATGAATAAGTCATCCTTCAATGTCACTTCTTCTACCAGTAGCTTCTTCCATTTGATAGTGTTCTGTATAATTTCTTGTTTTATAAACTTCTTATTCCTTTTTTTATATATTTTTTTGTGTTCTAGTATTATTTTCATTTCCTCATTAATCTGTGGTAGAATAGTTTATACTAGGATATTTTCACCAATTACCTTCTTTAAGAAGAAAACACGGAATGATAAATGTAAATGTGAAGGTGGAGGTAACTCCAATTTGTAAGCATACTTTGAATCCTATGCAACACCTTATATTGATCATAATACCTTGGTGTTAATTTATTGACCTTCTTTTGTTCCTTAAGGAGCACCTATTTATATGTGTGTAGTCTCACAAATACCCAATCCCCCACTTCAAATTATCTTTCAATTAGATGTTGACCTTCTTGTTGTTTTCTCCTACATTATCCCGTAAACAATTTTTCCTTCAATAGTTTGAGAACCTAAGTGGTCCTTTGTTGCTTGAGCCTCTATGGCCCCTTTCAAGGGTGATGGGATGAATGGAGGATGATATGCATAAGGTTCCATAAATGATGACATTTTTTATGAGGTATTGAAGGATGTATTGTACCATCATTATGCCATGGGTATTCATTTTACCCATTCTATCTATTTATTATATAAAAATAAAAATAAACATACTTCTTAAAATTTATTCAAAATCTTAGTTTTCCCATCAGATTAAGGATGGTAAGATGAGCTATGAGAAAAATGAGTGCTCAAAAAATAATATAATTCAGTCCAAAAATTTCCAGTGAAAATTAGATCTTTGTCAATTACGATAATCTTTGGTATTCCATTTATATTTTTGAATTTCCATGAAAACATTTTCCAGTGTACTTTCTTTAGAAGGATGAGAAAGAGAGAAAAAATTACCATACATTGACATTCTATATACAACTACTATAATAACACCCTTCTATTCATATTTGAGTAAACTTTTAATAAAATCCATTGGAACTTCTTCCCAGTACTGGCCTGGTATATGGATAATGGCTAAAGAAGCCCTAGAGTCTTGAATATCTCTCCCTCTTCTTCCTTTTTCCATGACAAACATTCTTCCAGAATTTTTTTAACATTAACTTTAATGCATTCCCAAACAATTATTGTTAAGTCCCTATACTACTAGTGTAACCCCTTATTGTTATTAGTACAAGCCCCTTATTATATTGTTGTGCACATGTAGTCCCCATATTGTTATTATTGTGCCCCCATAAAAGCCCGCTATTTTTATTATTGTGCCCTTACATTAATATTGTTATGTCGGCTCTCATTATATTATGACCCCTTAGACTCCTATATATAGAAAGGAGGTATTGTCATTTTTATCATCTAAGAATTGTTCATTTGTGTAATGTAAAGGAGGTTGCCCCATTGAAGAGGCTTATTTCCAAGGCGTTGATCTATCTTTTCTATCTTTTTGTGAGCTGGTTTCATAACATTTGGTATCAGAGCTTTGGATTCTAGGGTTTCGCTGCTCCAAACAGGTCATTGTGGCATTTGTGCTATAACTTTTTTTTGCGACATTTTAGATGCCAAAAACAAAACCCGTTTGGGCTGAAATAGTTCTGAACCTTGGTTCAAAATTTCAGATATTTTCGCACTATATTTGCGGAGATATGATCTGAGGAAGTTGGCCTTTTTGTACAATCCCGAATTACATTCTAAAAAGATGACCTGGGGAAAATCATCATAATTGTCTCTCTAAGCATCAGATTGAAATTTTGTAAGAAGTTACAGAAAGAGGACGGACTGTAGTTTCCTTTATATGTTTTTCATATCTGAAGGTCAAAAAAGTGACACGTGTCACTTAATACAAATTCGTTCTTCTGAAAAGGTATATAATCAAGTCATCTAGAGAGATTATGCATAACTCTTTCTTGGATAATCCAATTTCAATCAGAGTGGTGGCATTGGAAAGAGGAAGAAAAGGGCTACTGCAGGTCATGATTGCAGAACTGGAAGATCTGAAATTATAGAGTTACAGTCGTTTCAAGATCGAGCTCCTAAAATCAAGAAAAAGCAAGATGAGGAAGTTTGATGGCAAGGATCTAATAAATTGGATACTACACCTGGAGAAATATTTTGATCTACATGGTGTACCACAGTTACAAAAGGTATGTATTGCATCTTCATATTTACAACCGAATCAATTTTTATGGTATAAAGGGCTTTGTTCTTGTAAACAACTTGTTATGTTGTCAATTTTCACGGAGGAAATGATAACACATTATGAGGATACAAAGAGCAACACCTTCTTTAGAGCAACACCATAACAATTGGAAGAAAAAAGAGAAAAAGGGCCTTGTTACAAAGTGGAAAGCAAAATTATGGCAACAAGGAAGTCTACCCCTCTCAACTATAAAGATGGAAGTGTTGTTTCTCCCAGCCTTTATTATAGACATTTTTTGGCACTTCAACCCCAATCATAAATGTCCATAAACTGAGGGCTCCTAAGTCCCTAAAATTGTTGCTTCACTGACTAAAGGAACAAGGTCAGCTGATTACATCATCTCCCAGAAGTTCTCCGCTAAAAACTGCCCATAAATGGTCAAAAATGGACCATACTAAAAACCCAGTGCAGAGGGTGCGATGCATATCACATTCCTAGTGTACAAGGTGTGATGCATACTAAATTTCTCCCCTATGGGGTGCGATGGTGGGGAATGGACAAATGGCAGGGACAAAATGCAAGGTGGAAGATCATGGAATCTTCCAGAAGCTTCCCCTTTGACACTTGCCTCTCTGTTTTCGACCAGGGATGAGTAAGAGATCATCATTCTCCAAGTGGAAGCAGGAACTATCAGAGAGAAGACACTAATCAAGATCCCAGAAGATGACTCACCTCTCTGTAATCATCTATATATGGATCCCTCATCACAGAGATCCAGAGGCTGGAATTTTGTATCTTATAGAGAAGTGCTATTGGTTTTCTGGTGTACATTCATAGTGTTGGGTGATCTAAGATTTGGTTGAGGTGAAAAAGGGCTTTCTAGCTGGAGGATGATGCTGGGTTAAAACATATGGTTGTAATCCTCTTGCTACTTTTCAGCTTAATAAAGTTATTCAAGTTTTCCTCCATATTCTTGTATGTTTGCTTATATATGCATTTGTATGGTTAACACACATCTGGTCCTATGTTATTTATGAATATAGATCTTTGTTCTTCGATAGTAGTATGTTGTTGTGATTCCAGAGGTGCTCTTTGAAGCTGGGCAGACGAAGAAGAAGCGACAAAGCTCTATCAGGAAGGAGAGGAAATCAAGCGCAAGACTAAGGTTGGTCTCCTTGGTTCCATTCCTATCTATTTTCATAAAGGAAAGCGAAAATAGACTTTACTTGTTTGTTTCTAAGATAGCTACCAGTCTTAGTGGGAATAGCAGCATCCGAGTGGACACTATTCCCAGTAACAAAATGGCGACTCCGCTCGGGAGCGACTAGATTGTTTGTTATCCTATCTATCTTTGTTTCTTTTATAAACTTACAGACGGAGCCTGAAGCCAAGATAGATAGCCTTCGAACTGCATTTGTTATACAAATGCAAAGTAGATCAATTCTGCTTCAGTCTATCTCAGGGTTTTGTTTATGAATTAAACAATCGATCTGCAAACAGTCTAATTGCCCTAAGTGGTGGCTCTAGTAACCTCTTCAGAACACCCCTATGTTTTACATATACTGAACATTACTTACTCGGCCTAAATCCCTGAACTGAATTGCAAATTCTGAGTAAAGACTTATTTAAAGTCTCGCACTATTACCATCACACCTTGCCTTCAAGGCAAACTATATGCATTGCACTTCCCGAGTGCAATAGTTGCACTGCATACTGAATTCACAGTGTGACATGTGCGATGGTCAGGGAAGGTTAACTTTACCTTCTGACTGTGGTTTTTTATCACTGTTTTCAGTCCTATTCAGGAGTTTTTCTGCCTATGGTCAGTGTATTTCTGTGAAAACCCCCTTTTCTTACATTATTCCGCCTCCTTAGTGCAAAGAACTGTAAGTGTTTTTTTTGTATTGTGCGTCACTTTCAGTTCTCTTTTGCAAAAAATTAGCATAGTCGAACTATCGTTTCTGGATCTGAAAGTGTTGTAGATGTCATTTTCAGTTTTAGAAGACAATGCCATTGTTCTTGATAGTCGATTATATAGTTACTATTGCATATGATTTGAATTAGTAGTTTTTAAAGTGTCGAAAATCAATTTTCATTTCGAAATCACAAAGTGTCTCTCTTACCCTCACTTCATTTGGAAAAGAAATTTGTTGAGTACTATTGCTTTGAAAATAATTCAGATTTGCACATATCTTTCTTATCATCATTCATACATTAATAAGGCTGAAAAACAAATACATGCATGTGCATTTGTATTTTGACTCCTTGGTTTGATCTAGGACAGTGCATTTAGCGTGTGCTCTGTACAGAAAGATTCTTAACTTTCTTTCCTTAGTAGCTAGGATTTTCATTGTCAAAATAAGATTAAACGTTTGTTTATCATCTTAGACTACATTTTAGGAATTATATACACATCACGCGGTGAACCTGAAAGGAAAATTTTTAAGCAAGATCAACTTAAAATAAATTTAATGAATCTAACAACGCTTTGGAACCTAACGCACAACATCTAGAGGTCTAGGCTAGAGACATAGTCCGGCGTCGTAAAACCTGGTAACTGTTGTTTTCATTGTTGGTTGGGTGATTCCTCCACTCTGAAACGACAAGTGCCAGTACGGACTTGTGATCCCACGTACCGTCGAGTATATTTTGGGAGACCACAATAGGCTGCATCCTTATCCTTAGGAAGTCGTGTTTGCCGCCCTATCGATCGCAATGCACTGAACACAACATTTGGGAAGATTGACTACATACCATAAAAAGTATTCTGCAAGTTTGCGATTGGTTTGGTAACCCCTCTGCCTAGATCCCAAGGAAAAGTCCATTTTGCGCCTCTTTTCAGACTCCTTAAAGAAAAGGTCCCTTTGAAGCACTTGTCACTCAGCTCAATAAAAAATCGAAGGCGACTAAGTCATCTTTTGTTTTTCTCGACTCTTTAAAATTGAAAAAACAAGTTGTGTCAAAGCATCTAAAATTCATTTAATTCAAAAAAACATTTTTCCCTTTTATTTTGAGTTGATCAAGTAATCCATAATCATGGAAGAAAGTCAATCAAAACCCTGTCATTCACAGAGACTTACGAGTCAACCGTCGTTGACTCTGGAAGTGAAGCAATTCCGAACGAAGCGAACTCCTTTAACCAGATCAAAGTCCCCTAGGTTGGTTGGAGCAAGTACTCCAACATCCTCAGAGACTCCGGTTACTCCAAACATTTCTGGTATCCCTGCCTCAACAGAAGAAATTCCGCAACAACAAAAGGTCATTACAACTGATCCTAGTGTGACGGTAAACACTTCTATTCCTGAACTGGCTCCATTTGGAAGGTGTTACTCCCTAACCGTCTATTTCTGCAGAACTTATACCTTCTTCGGCACCAGAAATATTTTACGGACCTGATAGTCTACCTCTTCCTCCTGGATTGATTGTCATAGAAGAGATTGTGGAAGATCCTCCATCTAGCACTCCAACGCAACTTGGAGCTGGGATCGCCCTATATCCTTCTTCATCAGAGGATATTCACTTGCCATTGGAAGTTCCTGAAGAATTTGCTAAGGAATCTTTTGGATAGGCTTAATATGTTTGAACAACCGTCGACATCGAGGACTGTGTTACCCGACACAGCAACAGTAGACACTTCTTCTGCTACTCCGACAATGTTCGCCGGCGTGCCATCTGTCCCAACCAGCTTTCAATCGCTGGATGGAGACCATCCAGGGGCTATTTCAACAGTATGGATTGTTCTCTTTTGTTCATCTGGAATTATATCTGGAATCTCTTACGTTGAGTCTCAACAAATTGATCCTTCACAAGGTCAATTTGAGCAAACTAGTCCCCAAAGGCAAATCATTCCTTTGAGTATTGGATTACCGTCGTATGGAGGGCCATATACCCTTTCATTGCCTTCCTAGGAAGGACAACCATACGTGAGATCGCAACAAAATTTGGGTTATGTTGGAATCACGACTAGCAGTTGGGTGCCAATAATGCCTCAACAACCAAGAGTTGTATGCTCAATACAACAAATTTTACCTATGACAAATATCCCCACTACGCTAGCTATTGTGGTAGTAGCGCAAGTACAAGCGTCACCAGTTGTATGCCAACTTCAATTTTTGCAGGTTGTAATGCAACAAACTCTTGTACCTACTACACAACCGCAATCACCAACTAGTGGAATGACATAGGTTCAAATGGGGAACACCAACCCCCATCTTGGTCAAACAGTCAGTACTGAACAACAGCCCATGACTTCACAACCATGGCTGATGCAATACCAACAACCACAATTCCAGCAGTCTTACCAAGGATATGAGCAACAAGTCTTTGCAAGTAGTGGGTAGCCGTATCAACCATATCATAATGGTTATGCCCATCAACCTTACCAAAGTTACCAACATCAAATGCATTATGTTGGTATGCAAAGACCGACTACTCAAACAATTCCGTCTTATCCTAGGTATGCTCAACTAAGTCTGAATCAATAGTTGCCTCTTGTGGCAACTTTAGAGTTACCAGATCTGAGTCGACTAACGAATGACCTAATTGCCTACGCCCCTTGGTGGCCGGCGATTCCACATTAACTTGCGTATGATATTCCTAAATTTAATGGAAATCCGGGCGAGGACCCATCAAATCATGTGATGACTTTCGATCTATGGTGTTCATCAAACACTCTCAATGATGATTCGATTCAGCTTCGCCTCTTTCAGCGTACATTAACTCATCTGGAAGTAGAGTGGTATATCGAACTGCCTAGAGATTTATTTGATAACTTCAGTACCCTAGCCACAACCTTTTTAACCCATTTTCAGTTACCTATAAGGTACAAAACAAGAACTGAGCTACTTACCAATTTCAAACAAACAACGGCCACTCACATATCCGATCATATTCATGAATGGCGATGTCGTCGTAGAATGGTAAAAACATATGTTCCTGATCAGCTATTGGCTGAATGGTTTATTAAGTCACTGTTACCCGCTATTACAGAAGATGTGGCAAAGGGAGGAGTAGTCACTGAAGAGCAAGTTATTGCTCGTGCACAATATCTAGACTTGATCTATACTCAGTCTGGCATGCTCTACGATAAAATCCCTGATGCTCCTAGACCATAATTTTATGTTCCTCCACCTCCTAAATCAAACAAAGACTCTCGTGCTCACGATGGTGTGATAGGTACGACAAGCACTAAAACTGCAAAGGCTACATCGAAAAAGGCCCGCACGGTTTTGAGTCAAAATGCAAATGAGGAACTTGTAGCCTTGGAAGTAAATGTCGTGTCGACAGACAAAGGAAAAGAACCCAAGCAACCAGGAGGCAAGAAGAAAAAACAAGTGAAGAAGAAAAACCAGGGGGACTCATCTCCTAAAAAATCTTCTCTAAACCCTTATGGGATTAGGAAACCAAAAACTCCGTGTCATATATGTGATGAGGACCACTGGACCAATGAGTGTCCATATAAAGATGAACTTAGAAAATCCTTCAAAATTTCAAAAACCTCGGTTGTATTGACTGATCCATTTCCGAACCCAGGAACAAATCTGCGTGCTCGCGAAAATGCTTCCCCGTCCCAAGTGCTAATCTTGTCAGTTTCAAAGCAACTGAATGATGCTCTGATATCGACAAGGAGTAAAGATTACGGGAATCCACAGATGTTGAACAATAAGGATAATGATCAACCTAGTAGTTCAACAACAAATTTGACCGAAGTTGTGCCACCCATCATTCCTGAATTAACAATAAAACCGCCAAAGGGAGTAGTACACAAATCGACATTTAATCCTCATGCACGAGCAACAAAACACTATAATATAGTGGAGGAATTAGCCCAATCACCATCTGCGATGTCGACTCTTGAGGTATTGCAAAATTTCCCCTCCCAAAAGCAGGCTTTATTATCAGCAATAGGTGGGATTGACCCAATGGATTCCAATCTTGTATCTCTTAATCATAAAGGATATGACCCTCAATTGCCACCTCAACTAGCTTTCCTCATTCAAGTGAAAGCCCTCAACAAAATTGTTCATAGAACAATTATTGATGAGGGGGCATCCACATGTATCATGTCGATGAGTTGTTGGAAAACTCTAGGGTCTCCATCCTTTTCGCGATTGTCGACGACATTGAAAGCATTTGATGGATGAACATACACCCCGTATGGAATATTAAGTAACTTGCAAGTCGAACTGGGGGCAAAACAGTAGAAATCGATGTTGAAGTCATCGACGGAAACCTCAATTACAACATCTTACTGGGAGTACCCTAGATATATGCCATGGTAGCCGTTGTGTCAACCTACTTTAGGAAAATTGCATTTCCTTCCCAAGGAGGAATTACAATCATCGACCAACAAAATGTTCTCCCCAACAGTTTGCAAGTTACAGGAAGCATTCTGATGATCCATGGAAGCCCTAGCATGCTTCACAATATCGGAGTAGGCCTACTAAAAGACCCTACATTAATGGGAACTTTTACCCTACCGCCTCCTACAAATTTGGCGGAAGTGGCTAACGTAGGAACCTGAAATATGATACCTTCCATCCAAAAGATGTCAGAAAATGATGTTAAAATGGATCATCTGCAAGTTTTGCCTCTAACCCCACTGGAAATATTATAGCAATCAATTTTTTCAGCATGGGAGGCAAACCCGCATCAACGCTCATCAAGCGTTTGGATAGATAGGTCTAAGGAATATGGCACCCCTTCAGATCCTTGGTCGCGAGGACACTCTACAGACGAAGGAATCATTCAATCGATGATGATTGACAGGGCACCATGGGAAGATTACCACCATCGTTCCCATCTTCTGAACTAGAAAGAAGATAATTTCGGTGACCTACACCATCCTTCAGTATTTGACTTTCTGACGAATATTGTAAATACGATGGATTCCGAGAGAAACCTATCCAATATCGAAGAGACTACTGCCATAAATATCTCAACCAAAACATATGTTGTAGAGAATATTCATGTTGGCAAATCTTGTTCTTCTTCAGAACTGGAAATATATAACACTCTCTTTCGCGAGTTTAGAGATGTCTTTGCTTGGTCATATGATGAAATGCCAGGTATTAACTCGAGCATAGTTGAACACAAAATTAAGATGTATCCAGATGTCAAACCGGTACGACAGCGGCTACGGCAAGTGTACCCCAAGAAAGTCGTTTCCATCAAAGTAGAAGTTGAAAAACTCCTACATGCTAGTTTCAGTTACCTTGTTCCTCTAATAGATTGGGTATCGAATATTGTTCCTGTGATGAAAAAACAAGGAACGATTAGAGTGTGCATCGATTACAGGGATGTAATTAAAGCTTTTCCAAAAGACAACTACCCTACACCCTTTATTTACCAAATAATTGATGAGTGCACCGGATGCGAAATCGTTTTATTTGTGGACGGATTTTTCGAGTATAATCAAATAAATATCCGCCCACAGGACTAGTCGAAGACTACATTCATTTGTCTGTGGGGCACATTGACATATCGCAAGCTACCCTTTGGTTTGAAGAACGCAGGGGAAACTTTTCAGAGAGCAATGAACTATGCTTTCCATGACATCAAAAACATCATTCAACCATATCTCGATGATCTCCCAGCTCATTCGCAAAAGTGGACTGATCATCCGCGCCATTTGAGAGCGATATTTCTACGTTGCTGACACTACAAGATACAAATCAATCTGCACAAATGCGTGTTTTGTGTCAGTTCTGGTCATTTACTTGGCTTCGTAGTCTCAAAGGATGGGATTCATCTTGACCCTTGCAAGGTTCAGGCAATCATCGATTTGCCTCCACCTTCAAACTTACTTCAGATTCAGAAACTCCAAGGGAAAGCAAACTTCCTTAGGAGGTTCATTCCAAATTACGTCGAACTAGCTAAAGGTTATACTCATCTATTGAAAAACGAAGTACCCTTCATTTGGGATCAAGTCACACAAGTTTCCTTTGATGCTTTAAAGCAATCTCTAATACAAGCGCCATTAATGTATGCTCCTGATTATCAAAAAGACTTTAACCTGTATCTGGCTGCAATAGATACGACCATAGAAATGGTTTTAGTTCAAGAAGACAATGGAATTGAACATCCTATATATTATTTAAGCTGAAACTTAAATGATACGAAAATGAAATACTCCTACGTTGAAAAGATCGCCCTCGCAGCTGTTCAAGCGATACAGAGATTTCGACACTACGTCCTCTTCAGGAAAACTACCATTTTTTCAGATTGCAACCCCATGACTTATATATTGTCGCGACAATTGCTAGGGGAAAAATATTCAAAATGGATAGAAATTCTACAAGAGTTTAATCTGGAATTCAAAAAATCCAAATCAAAGAAAGCCCTGGTATTCGCAGAGTTACTATGCGATCTCCCATCGTCATCCAAGGATGCAACATCTGAGAAGAAATCGCGGACGAAAATTTGTTTCTGATATCTTCAAGCGATCTGTGGTACAGAGATATAATCATCTATCTCCAGACATAAACATATAGGTCTAATACCTTACACTCCGAACAACGACGTATTCGATACCAAGCGAAAGACTACGTGATCGTCGGTGATACTCTTTACCGTCGTGGTATTGCTACAGCTCTACGGAGGTGCCTCACCCATGAGGAGGCTGAAAAAGTCCTGAATGATTGTCATTCAGGCGCATGTGGGGGGCATCAATATGGTTATGCCACTGTGAAAAACAATTTATGAGCAGGATACTTCTGGCAAACAATGTTCAAAGATTGCATAATCGCAGTCAGAAGTTGTCATGCTTGCCAAATTTTCGATAGCAAAACCAGAAGACCACCTGAACCGCTGCAACCAGTAGTAGTTGTTGGGACATTCGACAAATGGGGCATAGATTTCATGACATGTAACCCCACCTCGGCTGTGGGGCATGGGTATATCATAGTCGCAGTAGACTATTTTACCAAATGGACCGAGGTGATGGGCCGCAAGCTAACGGACAGGTTGAGGCAATCAACAAGGTATTAAAGTGCATGCTACAAAAGATGATCGGAGTCCACAAATGAGATTGGCACCTAATCCTGTACTCGGCCTTGTGGGTGTACCGGACATCGGTAAGAAATGCAACCGGGTTCACACCTTTTCAACTTGTGTACGATCTGGAAGCGATCTTACCTGTTCAACGTGAAATCTCGTCCCTCAAACTCACAGTCAACCTTCTCCCCGAAACCTCAGAAGAAGAGGCTCGTTTCTTGGAACTAATCCAATTGGATGAAACTCGTCGTGATGCAGCTTCCGCTAACGAAGCTCATAAGAAATGAGTCAAAGCACAGTTCGACAAGAATGTCAAACCTCGCGTCTTCTCAGAAGGTGAGCTGGTCTTAATTTACGACTAGGAATCCGATAAGTTGGGAGCAGGGAAATTCAAATCGTTATGGATGGGTCCCTATATTGTTAAGTGAGTATTAGCAAAAGGAGCCTACGAGTTGATGGACTATGATGGGATTCCACTGGTGCAACCTCGCAACGGGTTGTACCTCAAGCGTTACTATGCTTAATTCTGTGTAGTAATCCTCATGCTTTTGTTACTTTTTTGTTTTCACCAAGAGCATTTATTTTGGTCAGGTAATCCACTTTTTGCATTCGTTGCAGATGTCAAACCCACTAGAATCATTCGTTGGATATGCCGACGGAGCAAGTCATAGTTCGCAGAACCTGTCTTCCGCGGCATGGGCCATTTTCAATCCCAGCGGTAAGTTAGTAAGTTTCAGAGGAGTGTATTGGTCAGTCGACGAACAATATTGCTGAGTACAGTGCATTGATAGAACTCCTCTCTGATGCCATCACACATGTCATATGCCGACTTGTCGTCAGGATAGACTCATAGCTCGTCATTCTACAACTCACCGACATCTATTCTGTACAGAATCCAGTTATCTATCGCATGTTCCTAAGGGTCAGAATTCTAGAAAGACAGTTCGATTTCATGCAATATCAATATATTTCTAGAAGTTTAAACACATTAACAAACTCGTTGGCAAATTATGTGTTAGATAGACATTTTCGACATTTATAAAAAGTAGCATCACATCTTTATATGCAGCAGGATCATGTAGCTTAACCAAACTAAAGCTCCGAAAATCAAAAATATATTCATAATTGTTTATAGTTTATACATAATGTTCTGTAACCAAGAAAAAATCAGTCAAATGACCCAAAACTCAAAATGCTAGGGGGCACCCTAGTCTAATGATGTTGGTGATAACAAGTCACCACCTGTGCAATCATGTGTAAAAGCCTGGTCCATCGACTCGGCACTCCAGTAGTATGTCGCTGCAACTGCAAAGGAAGCTCATCGGTCCTCACATCTGGGATACTAAGGGTAACACCCTCGATATGGTCCTGTAGTGCTGAAATAGTCTCGACCACATCAAGGTCGCGAGGGATGGCCCTCCCCACAGCTTCTCCTGCTGGAGCAGCCACTGGGTCTCTGCGGCATACTGTCGGTCGAACTGGTGCAACATCTGCATGAGCACATGATTTTTGATTAGTCTTGATCAAGAAACATAAGAACATTATAAAGAACAATGAACATAGATATGGTCAAAAGAATTACCCATGGCACCCCACTGCTCGCTAGCCGATAACACTAAATCCGGGTCACCCCGGAAATCCATACCAGCATATGGGAACCTGGCATAAACCATCTCTTGACGATCAAACCACTTGAAGAAAGTATCAGAAAAAGAAATCTGGGGTTGGCCAGCATGCCGAGACATGAGGTCAACCCATCTCTGCATCCGTGGTTCAGTCGGTGGAGGTAGGCCAAGAGAAATGTACTGCGGCTGCATCAGTGGGATTCTCTCCAAAGCGAAAGCAGTCAAAATAGAACCATAACCGAAATTCTTGGATCTTCCACTTTTCACCTTGGTCAGTTGTTCTTTCATCACAGATAGTACTGCATCACACCAATTGAACACCTTCGGTTCAAGGCATTCCAAAGCATACTGCATGTAAGACCTGCTAGCTATATGGAGAGCAGAACTACCAGCCAATCTAGCAAAAGTGAACAGAATGGTTCGCAAGGGCTAGTCAGTGACATCTTGAATATTGATCTTGTCATCCGTACTCGGCTGAGATCCCTCTCTGCAGTGCCGGTGAATGTACTCCCTCACGAACTCACCCCCACGGGAGGAGCCTGATAATGAGAGAGGGGCACCATGCCTCGATAAACCGGTCAGAAAATAGATGTCCACGACCATCAAGGGGATTGAATTGCCCCTAATCTGGAACACTTGGTTGATAGGATCCTAGGAATTGAGGAAATATTGCAACAAATTGATTTGTTGCCTCATGCTAGAGATACAGAAAAACTTCAACAAGCCACAGTTCCGCAATGCAGTTACTGTGCCCTGATCATGTAAAGCAACAGTGTCCTCTTCTTCATGCTCGCATGCTCGCCATGTAACAACCATTTTTCTCCGATGAATTTTGAAAAAAAAACAAGAGAATAGTTAGGATCTTCATTTGGTAAGAAACAAGAAAAAATCCATGAGAAAACTGTGCAAAAACTTTCTTCCTTGCACCCATCACACCCCAGTAAGTGTACTGGGAGCGATGCATACTGACTAGTCAGTGAGAAGACCAGTATGCATCGCACCTTTCCATTAAGGAAGGGTACGATGGTCCCAGGGCGAGTTCTTCAAACCCAAAAGGCTTAGAATTAAAAAAGAAAGGCATGCAATTGAAGAGCACAAGTTTAGCTCTTACCTGGTCCAAACGGCGTCAGGAATCGTCCACAGAATCTCCCGGAATCAGCTGGTGAAAATCGGGGGGGGGGGGGAAAGCACCTCTAGAGCTCCAAAAAACCAAATTCAAATGAAATGGTAAAATGAGAGGTAAAATTCACTTTTAATTTACCCCCATATGTTTTCATTTCTAATCAGTTTGATGAAGCAAATGGACAGGTAGTACAATCTTTGAAAGAACAAAATGCTAATGGAGAATCAAAGACTCAATGACCATTATCGCGAGCAGTGTTACCGCAGGTTTCAAGCTTGTTAAAAAATGAACCCGCCACGAGCAGTTTTAGTGCATAGTCGAAGCTCGTTAAAAAATAAACATAAGTCATGAGAAAATGTTTCCCCCAACGTTTAAGCTCATTAAAAAATGAACCGGTAAATAACCATTGTGAATGCCTTATCGCCAGCTTTTGATCCTTGGTCGTGTTCTCATCATCACCTCCACTCTGTTTTTAGCCGATCATTCACCCCCATATGATTGTTTACCCCTTCGAGGAACATCTGCGAAGAGTGATTCTATTAGACATCCTTGTGACACTGCCGTGATTGGAAAATTCCAAATCTTACCTGGAATCAGCTGCTACCTGAAACTATCACTCGTTCCTTGAAAACGAGTCTCCTTTAAGCTTTCTTCAACTGACTCGTAAAACATGAAAATATTGCTGAGTGATTGGCCTCTCTGGCTCGTTAAAGTCATCGAAAGTGCTATCCCTCCTCTAGATTTTAATCTTTTTGGACCTGAGGGATTATTACACAAAAAGATCGAGCGCTTGTTTTGTTCAGCTCGTTAAAACTATCAAAAATTCGTCCCTTTTGTATTATTTTACGCTTTTTCGGACTTAAGGGATTACATGACGAAAAAGAATCATTGGAGTCTCCTTTATGTTCCTTTCAGACTCTCTAAAATTGAAAGGGACCGAGTTATCTTTGTCGTTAAACTCGTTAAAACCAAATAGCGACAAACTCGTCCAAATGGATGAGAACGAGTTTCACTGTCGATAGGCTCGCTAAAATATAGCGACAGGTTCACCCGAAGGGCGGATTATAGAAAAAGCATATGTTATCCTCCTCAAGCTTGACAAAAATAAAGAGGTACTGGTCAGCAACGACTGGGGAAAATTGGGAAGAAAACTTGAAAATATTTATTGGTAGCAAGTCGCCCTTGAACATGACACTTTCCTTCCGCATCCATGCCTGGTTGGGTTGTTCTGTTCACTGGTCATCACCATTGGTCCATCACACCATCCATCTTTGGGGTTAACGCTACCAATCCATCGTCAGTGTCGCCGATATGTTCAAGAGAAGTCATTCAGACAATTCACTTATGCCTCACCCACTACAATACATTCACCCTCCATTCTTCATGACCGCCACCCTAAACCCTGTATCGTTAGATTGTTTTCACCTCCAAAATCATTTGCTTCGTTCTGTGTCATTGATGTGGGATTCATTAAGGCCCTCCTGCGATAGGTTGCTTCTTTTCGACATCAGCTCATTATCCAAGAAGTTGACTTAGGAACAACCCTTTCAGTACTTTGAAGCTTGCATGCCTCAATGGAAAGTTTCTCACTTTCAGCGACAGGTTTACATCAACAGCCTTCGATCGAGAGATTATACATGGTGTTCGACGCCAAGTCCTTTTTTCACACCACATGAATTGTACTGTAGTACCTTGAGGGTCATTGTCATTAGTGGTGATTCCTCTCGCGCCTGTTAACAACTTACATCATTGGCTGATAATCAGGCGATGTCTTTCGTTGTTCGACTCCAGAACATTTTTCACATGGATCGACTTGTACTCCGAGTGAAGATTAAACGAGTTTTGAAGACCCCAGATATAGTTTCATCCATCCGAGCTGTGATATATTCAAGAATATAAAGACATCAAGTGTACATCATTGTCAAACAGATGATCATCCAAATCAAAGGATGATGAGTCCATATCATCAGTCTGCCACACAGACGATTGTCTATCCTATGTACATGAAAATGAATTTATAAAGCTGAGCATGGGAATGCCCGCCTCAGCTAGATAATGAAAAAATGTTGTCAAAATAATGCATTGCATTGTATCTTATTACAGGTCACCTCCTAGCTCAAGAAAACTTTGGATCCTCAGAGTAAAGCATTTCACCCAACATCAGAAAGATTAACGACCTCATGCTTTAGGGGGCAACTATTATAGACATTTTTGGGCACTTCAACCCCAATCATAAATGTCCATAAACTAAGGGCTCCTAAGTCCCTACAAGTGTTGCTTCACTGACTAAAGGAACAAGGTCAGCTGATTACACCATCTCCTAGAAGTTCTTTGTTAAAAACTGCTCATAAATGGTGAAAACTGGACCATACTGAAAACCCAGTGCAGAGGGTGCGATGCATATCACCTTCCCAATGTACAAGGTGCGATGCATACTGAATTGCTCCCCTGTGGGGTGAGATGGTCGGGAATGGAAAAATGGAAGGGACAAAATGCGAGGTGGAAGATCATGGAATCTTCCAGAAGCTTCCCCTCTGACACTTGCCTCTCTGTTTTCGACCAGGGATGAGTAAGAGATCATCATTCTCCAAGTGGAAGCAGGAACTATCAGAGAGAGGACACTAATCAAGACCCTAGAAGATGACTCACCTCCCTATAATCATCTATATATGGATCCCTCATCACAGAGATCCAAAGGCTAGAATTTTGTATCTTATAAAGTGTTGTTGGTTTTATGGTGAAACTTCATAGTGTTGGGTGATCTAAGCTTTACTTGAGGTGAAGAAGGGCTTTCTTGCTGGAGGGTGATGCTGGGTCAGAACATATGGTTGTAATCCTCCTGCTTTTCTTGATATTAATAAAGCTATCAAGTTTTCCTCCATATTATTGTATGTTTGATTGTATATGCATTTGTATGGTTAACACATATCTGGTCCTGTGTTATTTATGAATATAGATCTTTGTTCTTCGATAGTAGTATGTTGTTGTGATTCCACAGGTTCTCTTTGAAGCTGGGTAGACGAAGAAGAAGCGACAAAGCTCTATCAGGAAGGAGAGGAAATCAAACGCAAGACTAAGGTTGGTCTCCTTGGTTCCACTCCTATCTATTTTCATAAAGGAAAGTGAAAATAGACTTTACTTGTTTGTTTCTAAGATAGCCACCAATATTAGTGGGAATAGCAGCATCCGAGTGGACACTATTCTCGGTAACAGCCTTCCATAACCTACAAAGATTACACCACAACAATTGGAAGAAAAAAAGAGAAAAAGGGCTTTGTTATAGTTGTGATAACTAATACATTAAAGGTCATAAGTGTGCAGAGAAGAAATTATTTTACATTGATTGTGGAGAGGACGATGAAAAGGATCAAGGAACGTCAAAAGAAGAGTATATACACCAGGAACCAACCCTAGAGAAAGAAGAAATGAATCCGACCATATCTTGTAAAGCATTGGAAATAATTACCACTCCTAAAACTCTCAAGATAGAAGGACATATCAAGAAGAAAAAGGTTCAAGAAGTGAAATATCAAATCGAGAAAGAAGAAATGAAACCGACCATATCTTATAATGCATTGGACAGAATTACCACTCCTCAAACTATCAATATAGAAGGACATATCAAGAAGAAAAATGTTCAAGAATTGAAAGATCACATCGAGTCTCAAGAAATAAATCCGACCATATCTTGTAATGCATTGGAATAAATTACCACTCCTCAAACTATCAAGATAGAAGGACATAGAAAGAAGAAAAAGGTAAGAGTGTTGATTGATTCAAGCAGTATCCATAATTTAATTGATTGTAAGATAGCCAAGGAATTGAATTTATTCCTATATCTAGCACCAGAGTGTCAAGTGATGGTTGCAAGTGGAGGAACCATAAATTGCTTTAAAAAGTGCCATAATATCAAGCTATTCATGGGAGAATATGTATTGAATAGCCAAATTCTTTCCATTCCAATGGGTGGTGCTGATGTTTTACTAGGAGTCCAATGGCTACAATATTTGGATATGATAGCTTTTAATTTTCAAGAACTTTTCTTGAAACTTCTTTGGGAAGGAAAGGAAGTTGAATTGAGGGGTATCGAAGGAAAATCTGGAAATATAATCAACTCTAACAGCATGACAAAGCTTCTAAATAAAGAACAACGAGGTGTAATTACACAATTATGATCACTAGAGGATCCCACATCGAAATCATGTATTTCTCCAAATCTCCAAAACATTTGGGACAATCATTCCAAGGTGTTTGAGACCCCTAAAGGCCTCCCACCTATCCATGATCATGATCATGGTATTCACTTGATTCCACGAATTTTTCCTCCAAACATCAGGCCTTACATATATCCATATGCCTAAAGGAGTGGGAACTCATTCAAAAGTTGCAGAAGACCCCAGTTCAAACAGTATTGCGAGAACTTGACAAGGAAGGAAAAATAAAATTGTTACCTGAAGCAGTCACAGAACCGAGAAATCGAAAGCTACGAAATATATCAATTTCAGAGTATCTCATCAAGTGGAAGAACTTACCCACTGGAAATTCCACATGGGAGAATAAGAATTTATACAGAAGCATCAAGAACTACTCAAGCATTGAGGACAACACTTTTTGAAAGAGAGGCGCATGTTAGGTCCCTATACTACTAGTGTAACCCCTTATTGTTATTAGTACAACCCCCTTATTATATTGTTGTGCCCATGTAGTCCCAATATTGTTATTATTGTACCCCATAGAAGCCCACTATTGTTATTATTGTGCCCTTACATTATTATTGTTATGTCGGCTCTCATTATATTATGACCCCTTAGACTCCTATATATAGAAGGGAAGTATTGTCATTTGTATCATATAAGAATTGTTCATTTGTGTAATGTAAAGGAGGTTGCCCCCTTGAAGAGGCTTATTTCCAAGGCGTTGATCTATCTTTTCTATCTTTTTGTGTGCTGGTTTCATAACAATTATCTTTTGATATGACGGTATGTCCTCAAGAAACCTAGATTTCCTTCTACAAGAGATGATCCAGGTGGATATTGGTGGCCACCCGCTAATTCCACTTGGACCCCCACCATTGCTTCTTTCAGTTTTCCAGATTCCTTAATTGTAGCATACTTTACTATTTTTAGTTTTTCAGGTCCTAAACTTCTGGAGCTGTTTTTAGGCCCTAAACGACATTTTCCATCGTAGTCCTCAGAGGGATCTTTCCAATGGGTTATCATGCACGTCAAACAGAGATAATATGACAAAGTCACGACCCTGAGAAGTTGGTTGTCCAACTCACCCTGACGATGCCCATAAACTCTTGATGTTACATCTCCTCAGTTAGGGTTTTGGTTGTTTAGCGTTTGCTCTTATTGTTCAATAATAAAAAAGGCCCTTAAGCCTCATTGTAAGGTAGTTCAGAGGCATGTTGCCACCACATCTCTTCTCAGAGATAAGCTACCATCGCCCTAGCTGGTTTATTTCCATTTCTGTTTGTAAGCATATTTCAATATTTTACAATAATGAAATGAAGTATTATTTCCACTTCATCTCTGTGTTTATGGTTATCTCTATAATTTTTTGTGTTCCTGTTTAAATCTGGATCAGTGTTATCAGAGCGGTCTATTTTTTCTTTATTTTTCTTTGAATGTCCCCAACGAGGTCGGGATATAAGGAGTTAGGGCTTGAACTAGTCGAACCTTTGCAAGACTAGCCTCGCAAATCCTGACGACCTCCCATGGCAGATGAAAAGAAAGACGAGGGGGCGGGAGATCCTATCAAAATATTGCTCGAAGAAGCCCTCGAGTGACAAAGGAATGTGATGATGGACAACTTTTCCCAGATCCTTTAGCAGCTACCTAGGGGCGACGCATCAGCTTCCAACAGCTACTCTGGAAATGCCACACCATTTTAGGTACAAGTTAATTTTGAAATCCCCATATTCGAGGGTCAGATAGACACAGATTTCATCGATAAATTATTAAATCTACTAAAGGATTATTTTTTAGTTCATGATTTTTCCAGTTGGGGAGATATTATTTTCGCTCTTCTCAAAGTAGCCCCCAACATCAAGGACTGATGGGAAACCTACTGCGAGCAAAGGATGAAAGTAGAGGCTCACTATTTTCAGCTGCACCCACTTGGAATTCATTCCGGAATGACATCAAGGAGTAGTACTACCCTGTCGGAAGTTATGAAGATCAATACATAAAGTGGACCATGCTGCGGCAGGGAAGGGACCAAGATGTGCCAGAGTTTACCAATATTTTCCATACCCTTCGCACAAATTTGGGTATCAAGGATTCAAAGCAGCATTTGGTACTCAAATACTGTGGCTGCCTGCACAAGTACATCCAACAAGAAATAAAATTCTTAAACATATCCTCGCTCAGCATAGCATACTGATATGCCATCAAGGTTGAGAAAATGTTTAAACAGAAGAAGTAAGACTTTGGATCTACGAATTCAAAGCAAGGGAAAGGTGCCCCCAAACCAAAAAATAAAGGACAAAGCCAAGGCGGGGTGGCCCAAGACAAATCTCCAAAGCGATAAGAAAATAATAATGCCACGAAGCCGAAAAAGGACACGGGAAAGTGGTGTGAGTTCCTTAAGAGCTCCACTCACAACACAAGTGAGTGTTGGGCCAAGTAGTCACTGGTGGTCGAGCTAAAGGTTTGAGAATCAGATGCATGTTTTGACTCTGATTCAAAACTTGACAAGGGGAATGACAAAGGGAAGCAGATTATTAGTGTGGAGACCAACACCACCATTGCCACCCCAAAGATCCAAAACAAGGAACCCAAAGATCCAGAGGAGGAGGAGCATCTCTTCCACTCCCAGATGTGGTTAAAGGGCTCCCCACTATAGTTCATTTTCGATAGCGGGAGCCAAAAGAACCTCATTTCGGCAGAGGTCATGAAGCGTCTGGGCTTATCGACCATAGCACATCCACAACTGTACACCATCAGGTGGCTTCACCAAGGACAGGATCTTCACGTGAGCTAGCAGTGTCACCTTCCATACAACATTAAGCCCTTCATAAATGAGGTATTGTGTGACATTACTCCCCTTGAAGTTTGTGATATATTATTAGGACAACCATACTTGTAGAAGTGACAGGTTGTGTATGAATCAAGGCCCCATGCTATTATTGTTACTTTGGGAAATAAGTTGTACAGGATACCAGAGGTAGCACCACCTACTGCCATCTCTTTGGTTACTACAAAACAATGCAGTAAGCTCATTTCCAAAACTAATAATTTTTTTTCCTAATGATGCACCCTTAACAAAAGAAGAAGACGGTGGCCACGACCTCCAAACAAGGCCCCTCCGCACGACAACTACAGATGGACAAGGTCGTGGAGGAGTACGAGGAAATGTTCACCTCCCTCACAGGGGTTCCTCTACACTGTCAAGTCAATCACTCCATCGATCTGACCCCAGGTGCACCGCTGCCCAATGGACCAATCTATCGGCACTTTGTTCTAGAGAATGATGAAATCAAGAGGCAGATTCAGGAGCTACTACAGAAAGGTCACCTCCATCCAAGTACATCACCCTGTGGGAGCGTGATCATGTTGGTACAGAAGAAGGATGGGACTTGGAGACTCTGTATTGACTATTACGCGCTGAACAAGATCACCGTCCGTAATAGGTACCCGATCCCATGGATTAATGACCTCCTAGACCAACTGAAGGGGGAAAAATATTTCAGAAATTTCAATTCAAAGTCAGGGTATCACCCAATACCAATCGAAGCCTTTGATGTGTGGAAGACAACCTTCAAAGCCAATGAGGGCCTTTTCGAATGGTTGGTTATGCCTTTCGGATTGATGAATGCTCCTGCAACCTTCATGAGGCTAATGGATGACATCTTGCGACCATTCACCAACTCATTTGTAGTGGTATACCTGGATGACATCCTAATCTTCAACCAAAGTTGGGAAGAGCACCTCCACCACATCCAACAGGTTCTCCAAACATTGTGGCAACATAAGTTATGTGCCAATTTGGAGAAATGCACTTTTGGCATGACCCAGGTTCAATATCTAGGATACATTATTGATGAATAGGGGCTGCATGTGGATCCAGCCAAGATCCAATTCATTCAGGATTAGCCATCTCCAACCACTCAGAAAGAGCTCTGCAGCTTTCTAGGTCTTGCCAACCTCTACCACAGGTTCGTGTTGGGATTTTCTGTTAAATTGGCAACTAGAGCCAAACTCCATGTGGGTCATCTTATTTATGGAAGCTGATATTTTTATTGGATCCCCCTCATCGAGAGGTGTAGTATTGATCTAAATATCATCCGATTCCAATAAGAATTCATGGAGTTATGAATTTATTTATGTTACAAGACAAATTTTCAAGTCAGCCAGCAACTTGAGTAGGCTCAGAAGTCCAATCGACATGCTTATTCAACCTCTATGATTTTAGTATAAATAGAAGATGACATGAGGTCATTTGGTACGCTAACTTCATGTGATCTCCTCCTCTCCACATCTTTGGGTTTTTGGTGAAGGAGAGATGCATAAAGGATATGATAGCCTATGTATGAATGATGCCCTAGATCTGAACGCAAAAGCCCTAGAAACTGTCATGGAGACTCTATGTGCACAAGAATGAAAACATCTATGTGATGCCCTAATCCGTTGGAAATGGACTATATGCATAATGTGGACAGTCTATACGTTGTCACCTTATACGCAGTTATGGAAACTATACGTTGTCACCTTATACGCATACGCAATTATGTACGCACAACACTTTATACGTTGTCATGATATATACGCACAATCTATACACTGTCAGTATACGCAGCAATGGATAATCTTTGCATAAGGGAGTCGCATCCACAGTAAGGTATTGACTGCACCACTCTTGGCATCCTGTAACGTTCGTTGATCTAGCAGCGTGGGATCTGGAAGCATAGATCAGGCAACATGTATTGAATGATCTTGGCATAAGGACGCAGTCACCATGATGAATACCCTCGACCTCCACAAATCTATGATATAACTGTAGCCAATCTATTATAAAGCAGTTATACTACAGCGTAGGATCCGTGTTAATGCCATGTAGCTGTAGGTGATAGCGTGGTAAAATCCAAGGCTGTTTATGGAAAGAAGCAGTCTTGACACCAGATCTCGATGGTTCTTCTGTAGTTGTTTAAGTATATTGAATAGCAGTATGAAGATAATCCAATAACGCATCTATTGCAAATAGTGATCTGAATTACAATAAGTGACAAGGGTAAGGATCTCAGTTGGATGAAAATCTCGGATGAAGAGGCTGAGTTATCTCACAGATAAGTCGTGAAATATAGATCTCGGTGAAATCCGTATGGTAGTACAAACATCTTTTACAGCAGTGATGTGGAGTATTAAATGATGTTCTAATATGCAGTCACAATGATCATAAGCAGTAATTTTTATGATGGTTACAGTATCAACATAATGAGAATGATAAGGATGAACAGTCTCAGATAATGATGATGAATGATACAACATGATGGGCATGGGTAGCATGATGATGGGAGCAGATGGGAGCAGCTCAGTGACTAGGTGCAGCATAGGAATGGGTGCAACATGAGTACAAGTTGCAACACTATGTTAGATGAAGCCATCGCCTGGAGAATTAGTTGAAGTAGAATGTCTTCAACTAATCTCAAGTGTCATCGTTATAGGAGATGATCTATGCTCAGATCTTGATAAGTCAAAGTGTTGACTTCTATTGTAAATGTACTATCTCTCTATCCTTTCTCTACTGAACTTTGAAGGACATAAAAGAAGAATTCATCAAGGGTTTCCCCACATTGGGGTTTGTCCTTGGCTAGCGCCACATCTTGTGTCCTCTTGTCTTGGCTTGTCTTCTGTGATTTATATTTATCTTCTATCTGTAGTTTACCTTAATGCTGATGTGATTGCTAACTGTGAAAATTTAAATTAAATGCTCTAGCATAGAACATACCTAAAATTAACATGGTATGAGAGCTGAGGTGAAGGCAATGCCCAAGCAAGAGTAAAAGAGAAATCACTGAAGTCAGTTGGGACAAGAAAAAAGGATCAATGGGTTCCTCATCCCTCTTCTAATTCACCTAGGGTGAAGTCGAAGCAGAGAATATTATCAAAATGATGCAGTGGAAGTTTATGATGGCCTACCTAAAGATCACTTCATTAGGAAGTTCGGATCTAAGGGTGGAAGGAAAGGCGGATGCCTTGGTTGCAATAAGTTTGGCCATTATGCGAAGGAGTGTCCGAATGGAAGAGAGACATATCTTAATGAAGATAATAATCATTCCAGGGACATATTCAATGATCTGAGGAATGATAAGTAATGCAGGTCATCAAGGACACGACCGACTCTTCAGAGAATGCAAGGAACCCCAAGTATGAAGAATCAAATGTTGTTTCTGATAAGATAAAGAGGTGCTATCTTGTATTGGTCCTCTCCTTCAAATTCTTTGGGAATCTAGCTTATTTATTGTAGTGCTTCAAGGCACTTCATTAGATAGATGGGTACACTCCCTAATTTGGTAGAGATGGAAACAATCGTGGGATTATACTTGGAGCCGATGCCACATATCCTAGAAAGGATGTTGGGAATGTTATCACTCAATTGAATCAGGGTAATTCAATTCATTTACAAAATCACTTTTATGTACCTGATCGCAAGAAGAACCTGGTGTCCATTTCAGTAATGGAAGTCTAAGGTTACGAGGTGGCACTCATCGATGAAAATCAAGTCCACAGGCTTGGAACAACCTGAGGAGTTTGATATTAATAATCAGGAATCTCATGTATGTAGGTGGAAGAAAGCCCTCTATGGCCTGAAGCAAAACACCCCGGGCATAGTATGATAGGATTGATAGCTGTCGGATGAAGCTGAGATTCACTAGGAGTATATGACCATCAAGAATGGGCATATGTCCAATTAGTTAATCCTGTACCCTCGTGCTCAACCTTCTTTAGAGCATGATTTACCTTTATGGTTGGAGGAGGAGGAAGAAGATGAGGTTTATTCCACCCAACTTTATGCTTTAGAAGCAACCATGGGAGGAGGACAACAAGATGAGGATGACTTGATTGAAAACCTGCCCCAAATTCCAACTCGTGGTTCATGACCTTTAGAAGAAGCAGTAAAGGAAACATAGAAAAATCATCCAATTGACTTATGCTTGGTTGATTCCAACCCACTCCGTGTCAAAACCATAAAATTCGGCCCAGATAAAACCATGAAAATTAATCCATCTCTTTCTACTCCCAAAGAGGAGAAACTATGCAACATGTTAAAGGAAAATCTAGAAGCCTTCGCTTGGAGTTACAAGGAAATGAAAGGAGTACACCCCTCAGAGTGTACTCACCACATATACATCAAAGAAGGTTGCAAGTTGGTCCGATAACCACAAAGGAGGATGAATCCATCTCTTAAAGATATAGTCAAAAACTACAAGGAGTTGAACAGAGCCACAAAGAAGGATCATTTTCTTCTACCCTTCATTGACCAAGTGCTAGATGGCCTGGCAAGGAAAAGATTTTTCTCTTTCCTAGATGGATTCAGTGGGTACAACCAAATCCAGATCTACCCAGAAGACCAGGATAAGACCACATTCACCTGTCCCTTGGGTACTTTTTCCTATAGGGTCCTTCCTTTTGGCCTACGTAATGATCCTGCCACTTTCCAGAGAGCAGCCTTGTGTATTTTCGCCAAATTAGTCCATGATGTGGTGGAAATTTATATGGATGATTTTACACCTTATGGCTGTGATTTTCAAGAATCCCTGACTAACATAGGAAAAGTACTGCACAAATGCATTGAAATGAACCTGTCTCTTAGTCCTCAAAAATGTGAATTCCTAATGACTGAAGGGACCGTGCTAGGTCATTCAATATCTCAACAAGGACTGCAGGCGGACCTGAAATAAATAGCCATCATCCAAATGGTCCCACCTCCTCAAAAACAGAAAAATCTCAAAAGTTTGCTAGGGTTAGTTGGATACTACCGAAGGGTCATAAAGGACTTCAGCAAGTTGGCCTCTCCTTTATTTGGGTTGTTGGACAAAGACTTTTAGTTTATATTGTCAAAAAGTTGTCAAGAGGCCTTAGACATTCTAAAGGGTACGTTAACCACTGCACCAATTCTACGAGGCCCAAACTGGGCCCTCCCCTTCCATATTCATGCTAATGCCTCACACAAAGCCATAGGAGTAGCCCTATGTCAAGTAAAGGAAAACTTGCCTTATGATATCTATTTTATTAGTAAGAACTTGTCAAAGGCTGAGCTAAATTATATAGTGAATGAAAAGGAACTCCTGGTTGTTGTGCATTCATTAAACAAATTCATGCATTACATTATAGGCTATCAAACATTTGTGCATAGTGACCATGCTGCAATCAAATATATAATGAACAAAATAGATGTGCTCAAATTATAAGATGGTTGCTTTTATTACAGCAGTTTGATCTAACCATTATTGATAAGTCTGGTAAGGAAAATGTTGTTGCAGACATTTATTCTAGGGTAATTGTGCTTGCAGGTGAATAAGGAATGGTGGATGACCAGTTATTAGACAAGCACTTGCTTACTATTTCAGTTCTCTCTCCATGGTTTGTTGATATGGAAAACTATTTGGTATCAGCACAGTTCCCACCAAACTTTTCCTCCAAATAAAAGATAAAGATAGTTAGGAAAAGCACCCCCTTCACTTGGATTGGGGGCAATCGTTCCGAACTTGGCCCAGATCAAATCTTGAGAAGGTGCGTAAGGGAAGAGGAAGTCTTTGACATCCTTCTGACCTGTCATGATGGGCCTTGTGGAGGTCACCTTGCAGTAAAGAGGACAACATTCAAAGTGTTACAAGCAGGCTATTATTGGCCCACTATTCATCACGATGTGAAAAAGTACACTAGTCAGTGTGATCAGCACCATAGGATGGGAAGGCCTACTCCAAGAGATGAAATTCCCCTGCAGCCTCAAGTGACTTTCAAGCCATTTAACAAGTGGGGCATGGAATTCATTGGGCCTGCCAACCCTTCTTCAAAGCAAAAGCAGTACATTATTGTTTGCACTAAATATTTGACTAAGTGGGATGAAACCAAGGTAATTAAGTCAACAATAGAAGAGAAGGAGGCTGAGTTCCTAAGGGAGAATGTATTCTACAAATTTGGGTACCCTAGATAGCTAGTCATAGAACAAGGCATCTAGTTTACCTCCATAATGATTGAAGACCTACTCAGCCATTAAAATATCAAGCATAGGACCTCCACACCGTATCATCCACAAGATAATGGGCAAGTGGAGGTGACCAACAGGGCACTGGAGGGCATATTAACCAAGTTAGTGAGCAACAACAAGAAGGATTGGGCAGAAAGACTCTTTGAGGCCACCTAGGCCTATAATACCACTTGGAAGACCACCACTGGATTCACACCCTATGAGCTAGTCTATGGGAAGAAGGCCTTGTTGTCCATTGAGTTCGAATATAACACATTAAGGATGGCAGCCCAACTATATTTGGATCTCAGTAGTGCACAAAAAGAGAGATTGATCCAATTGAATGGCTTGAATGAATTTAGAATGCATCCCCTCCTACATATAGAGATAATTCAACTTCAAAGGAAGATCTGGCATGATAAACATATTGAGGAGAAGAAATTTCAGGACGGTGATTGGGCATTGTTATATGATTCTGGGTATAAAGAATTCAATAGCAAGTTAAGGACAAGATGGCTCAGACCTTATGTTGTGGAAAGATGGCATGATAATGGTTCAGTGCAAATCAGAACTATAGATGAAGAAGCCATTCATTTGCTTGTTATTGGGCACCGATTGAAAATGTACAAGAGACCTTTATCAAAACAAGAGTTCATTGATAATATTAATAAAACAGTGATGATGGGGGAGCAAAGTTCCAGCTCCTCCCTCATCAAATCACTGAAAAATAAAGGACATAGGTGAAAACCTCCATGAGGTGCCCCAGTCCCATCTTTGGGTTGAAAACTTCATGAGGCGACCCAATGATGAAAAACAAAAAGAGGAAAAAAGAGAAAAAAGAACAAAAAGAAAAAGAGAATAAGGAGATCCCTGGATGAAAACCTTTCTTGAGGCACCCAAGGAAAACAGCTAGGGTGAAAACCTCTCTAAGGCGGCCTAGCTGTTGTTCAAAAAAAGGAAAAAAGAAAACAAAAAGAGAAAAATATATAATTGTCATGAAATTTCCATATGCAGGTGGGTGATAAAGACAATCAATGAGCAAAATAGGATCCAAGGGAACCCTGGATCTCACATATTCATCTCCTCCACTCCTTACCATGCATCCCTCCATAATTTTTGTCATTTTTCCACTCCATTGCTTCAATTTATGCAAAAACTATGTTTTCCACGGGATCTTCTATATTCCTATAGGATCCCCTGAAAAACTACAACATGATCCTGTAGGAATTACAGTGAACTGGAAATCCTACAGGAAGTAATCTGAAGGCACATGATGGATTTGTTAGGTACCTAAAATTCACCCTATGCATGGTCTAGCACCTCACCTCATCCACCATCATCATCCCTATACTCATAATTCAAAATAAAAAAAATCAGTTTCAACAGTTTCTGTCAGTCTTAGGAAAACAAGGGAAACAGAGAGCAGTAAGAGCATTACCTGAGTATCCTTTTCTCTACACACTTATACTCCTTTTTTACATCCATGTCACCATCCTCATAGCCCCATCCAACAACATGATTAAAGAATTATGAGGGAGAAGAAACTACATGACATCCTATAGGAAATCCCGTAGCAGCCTATCCCACATAATGCCAATCACACCAACAACAGGTCTTCACTAGGATGATCCAGGAGCTCCACAGTAGTAGTAGCATCAAATCCTCAGCCATAGATACCTGCAAAAACAAAGAAACCATTAGCAGATAGAAAGAGGAGGAAGAAGAATGGCATGCAGCAGATATGTGGGTTTTAACCCCGTACAGAAATTACCTGCATACGAATTCTAAATCACAGAAAAATAAACAATGCGAGAGCATAACACATAAAACACATATGCACAGAGATTTTCCCCTGGATCGCAAAACCGGGACTACCAGCTTGATTTTTCATTATGTTCCTTT
>APFE030488463.1:81066-107874 GCA_000404065.3 Pinus taeda
GGGTCCGCCCAACCTAACGTAGGGTCCAAAACCAAAATTTTCCAGGGCGCTGCCCCGGACCCCATAAAGTGGGGTTACGGGTACCCCTCAAACCCCCTGTTAACTATGTGGAAAGAATATAACACAACCTAACAAGATATACATCGCAGCACCACTGGTGTTCGACAACTGCAGCATAGGATCGAAACCACATGTAAGTATCCCGCTCACTCACTCATATGCATCATGTAGTCAAAATTTGTAAGGGTTACGAGATAGTTGGTTTATAAGTGAAAAGGTGGCCAGTTAACTTGTCCACCTTCGTTCAGTCAGCACATGCACAACTGGGTGTCCTATCACATGTGGCTACAGTCAACTCAAAGACAAAGAAGGAGTAGCACAAAAAGCGGTTAAACTATGGATCTATGAGGTGGGAGCTGATTATGAGGAGTGGAAATGATGAGGTTGTAGTGGGGACCAACGATCCAAAAATGTAAACGTACCTTTGCTGCTAGCACACCACCTCACCATGAATCACCATAAGAGGAAATAAAACATTGTTCCCATGCATTCATGCAATTCACCTCCTCAAAACTCCCTCACTCAAGTCACTCTCATAACCTAGGCCACCCACCGGAATCAAAGATCCATCGTTCTACATAGGAATTCCTATAGGACCATGCACAAGAATTCCTACAGGATACATTCTAAAGGATACACAGAGATTGTCTACGGGATTGGCAAAGAAGAGTTTAGAAGGGAAATCATGGGATTGGCCACTACAACCAGTCTAAAGAGGTAGGCTCTAAAATTTCATCCCCCCTTTGCAAGTAAATGAACCACGAACTCTCAAATTTAGTGAATTTAGCAACTGTGTGAAGTGAATTAAATACACAGTCAACTCTGTTTTGCTCCTACATTTCAAAATTTGTGTCAATCATTTTCTCCTCAAGATTCACCAGCAAGATGACAACAGGGTTTAATAGGAGAGATCCCACAAACACTGTGAGAATCTAAAAGCACCCCTAGGTTCTTGAAATCTTTGTAACACACAACTGGATGGGGTTTTTCAAAAAATTCAAAGTGTATGAGGATGAGGTAGCTCAATAATTTGCTCTCTCCCTCACTCCACACAACATAATCCATGCCACTGTTATAGTAAGGGGCTTCACTATAGATCTCACTCGAGAGCTCATCATCATGATCACCACACTTCCCCTAATAATCCCATGGAGCAAAGAAGACAAAGGAGACAACCAAGTGGAAAAAATAAAATTCTTTTTAGAAGGTGAAGAATCCACTGAGGACAAAAATGGGGTGAGGGATATTCTGCCATACCCATGGAGTGAGGTAGGCTACCAACTCATCAAATACATCTCATGTGAGCATATATATAGTGTTGTTTATGGATATCATTTCAGTATCGTTGAGGAATTAAGATTTGGGGTAGAAACACCACCTCACCAAATACTCAGCATACCATATTTCTTGCTGAAATTACTCATAGACTCAAGCAACAAAGTGAAGGAAGGGAATTCCCAACAATTGGCTCAACTCGGGGTTCATACAAACTTAAGAGGTGTCAGCACTATATGTGCAACATATAATGTGTCCTTCCTTTGTTTTCATCATGTAATGGAGTGCATGTACTGAAGTCAAATCCTAAACTAATTGCAGAAAATGAAATGTTCGAAATGGAATCTTAACCTATTGCAAGAAAGAAAGTACAAGCAAAGGGATGGAAAATCAATGCTAAATCACACCATTTCTTAATTAACTGCTAAAAAACTATGGTTTACAATAATTCTAATTATCATGAACAAAATGCTACTACCTAAGCGTGGAAGTAAGAAGCATCAAACATCACTAATGTGCAAGTAAAGGGACTGAACTAAATCTATTTTTGTCTTTTCATGCAAAATCAAGTATGCAAACTAATTTATTTTGGTGACGTGGCAGGTGAATTAAGGATGTTGGAGATTGGATGGAAGGGTTAGGAGATGGTTGGATGGTGTGGGAGACCCTTGGGAGGCTTTTGGTGTCTTCCTAGAGGTTTTCCCTCAATTTGACCTCAAAACGGGCAATTTCAAGAAAACCTACACGATGTACTAGAAACCTACAGGATGATCCTGTAGGAATTACAGTGAACCTACAAGATACAACCAAGAGAAAATGTGAGGTGTTGGAGGTGATGTAAGGATTAGGGAAGGTGGTATATGGGTGTAATTGAGTGAGAAAATGCCTAGGATCACTCAGAACTCAAAACCAAAGTTCGGAGATGGATGGATTTTTTTCTCACAAATCTTGAAGTTTCCTTGTGAAATGATGAAATTGGTGATGGTTTAATGACCAATAAAATAAAATCCAAATTGGATGGGACAACTTTTATAATTAACTGGGATTTCTTATGTCCCTATTCCAAGTAGAATCACTCAAAAATACCTATGTTAACACATGCAAAAAAATAGAATAAAAACATTACTAGTCGAAAATCTAGAAATTTGAGAGCTAGCGAGCTAGTAAATCTAAGAAATGCCTAACCAAATCAAGTGAAAATGCAATGGGGTAATTTTTTTATGAACTAGAATGTTTTTTTTCTCTAATGCAAGTGGAATCAAGTTGATTGAAGCTCATTAGCATGATCTAAAAAAATAGCATAAATTTATTGTTCTTTGCTAAAAAGGAGGTCCAACAATCTAGATTTGGGAATTAGAAGACTAATCCAAGCAACTCAATGATTATTATGAACTTCTAAAGCTTTTCCAAGGATGAAATAATGCTTGTGATCCTGCAAAAGAACTTACATCAACCATTTAACTCAATCCTACAATAAAATATTATTAATACTAAATACAAAAATAAAAAGAAATAAAAACTAGAGATGCATGTGAATAAGCAATGAAAAGAAGGAAAGAAAATGATACAAAAGGGCTCTGAGGTTCCTAGGTTGGTCAAGCCCAAATAAACATAGAGACCTATGAAGGAGAACAAGATTTAGAAGCTGAACATGACACCAATCTTCATTATTTTCATCAATAGAATTACATCACTGCAAGAAAATACATGGAGCTGCAAAAATACAAGCTCTCTCCAGTCTACTCTATTTTTGAGCTGCAAGACTTGTGACAGTTTTTTACGTCATCCATTGTTTTGGTAATAAGAATGACTTTTGTTTTGAGGCAGCACTGAGTTAACTCAGAGGGACGAATCTCTTGTGTTAGGGCCCAACCCTAGCAGCCAAGGCTCCTCTTTATTGTACATGTATGCTTGTATAGATTCATAGCTTAATTGTTCATTTGCTTAGTATATGCATTTCCATTACAATAGTATAAATTAGATTGGTTGTGTGATATTTTGCTTCCATTTGTGCCTTCTTTCAAGTAACTAGTTAAAAAGGAGAAAAAGGATCACCACCAGGTTGTCAGCAGGTGTCTGGGACTCACTTCCTCCCTCTGGGACCATGACTTCAGGAAGGGACCCTTTAGCAGCCCCAAAAACTCAAATTTCTAGTTCTTGTATGAGCTTTGTAGTTGTTGTCTTTGATTCAGTCTTTGTTTCATGTTGGAAGGCAGATTTTATTGTTATCTTTTTCCATCTCCATGTCTGCAATAAGATCTCACTCATGCTTTCATTCCCTTCGGGAACTTTCTTCATGCATAATATAGGCAATTGATTCATGCTTTTCTAGTTTATGAAAATGTATCTTGTTGCATAGTTCTTGGAAGATACACATGTTTTAAGCAGAGCAAGTATTTCAGAAGGAGACCCAAACTTCATCACTAGTAACCACCTTCCACTTCATTCACCGTATACATCTCTTGTTTCACCATCACCCTCAATAGTTTTCATCATCTTTCATTGAAATTCCCCTAGATACATTAAGTGAATCTAGCCATCTCTTATCTTGGATATTGAATCCTAAGTGCTCCTAAGCCTCTAACACCGCATTCCACTCATCACACACCTTTCCCAAGCTTCCCAACACCTCCAACACCTCACAATTAGCTCTTGGTTGTATCATGTACATCCTGTAGGTTTTCCTAAAATGGCCCATTTTGAGGCCGAATTGATAGGAAACCTCTAGGAAGTCACTCTTCCACACCATCCAACCACTTCGTAAAAATTCTAGCCCTCCTCAATCACCTCCCATCCACCTGTCACATCCACAAGAATAATTAGTTTGCATACTTGATTTTGCCTAAAAAAACCCAAAAAAGTGAAAACAGATTTAGTTTAGTTTTTTTTCTTACACATTAGTATGGTTTAATGCTCTTTACTTTTGCAGTGGAGATAGTAGCATTTGTTTAGTGTTGATTTAGCAATTCTTCTTAGCATAGATGTTTAAATGGTTAATTAGGATATGGTGTGATTAAGCATTACATGTTGTTTTCTTCATTACTGCAATAGAGTAGCTCTCTTAGAGTAGATTTTCCCTTTTTCCATCAAAGAATCAAAGCTTCTTCTAACTCTATAGAAGTCTGGCTTGGAACCCCTGGCGTCTCTCATTGGCTGAGCAGTGACAACAGGTAGGACCATCACTTTTACTTGTGCATATAGCACTGTCAGCTCCAAGTTTGTACAAACCCTGGGTTGATAAGTAAAGCTAGTAGCCCAAGAGTTGCAACATCCTTGCTATAATACTGGCACTTATCACTTTTTGGAGTATGCGATGGTCTCCATTAACTCCTAGGAGTACCCTGCAGATTTCCTAGTTCTCTAGACTAAGGCTAAGCTTACTAGTTATCCTCTCATCCTTGGGAGGCCATGGTTGGCCACAGGTGATGCTTACATCAGCTGCACAGCTGGTAATATGACCATCAAGAACGAGCATATGTCCAAGCAGTTAGTCTTATACCCTTCTGCTCAGCCTTCTCTAGAGCATGATTTAACCTTATGGTTGGAGGAGGAGGAAGAATATGAGGCTGATTCCACCCAATTTAAGCTTTGGAAGCAACCATGGGAAGAGGAAAGCAAGATGGGGATGACTTGATTGAACACCTGCTCCAAATTCCAACTCCTGGTTCATTACCTTTAGAAGAAGCAGTAAAGGAAACCTAGAACAATCATCCAATTGACTTATGCTTGGCTGATTCCAACCCACTCTATGTCAAAACCATAGAATTCAGCCTAGAGAAAACCTTGAAAATTAAGCCATCTCTTTCTGCTCTCGAAGAAGTGAAGCTATGTAACATGTTAAAGGAAAATATAGAAGCCTTCACTTAGACTTACAAGGAAATGAAGGGAGTACACTCCTTAGTGTGTACTCACCACATATACATTAAAGAAGGTTGCAAGTTGGTCCGGCAACCACAAAGGAGGATGAATCCATCTCTTAAAGATATAGTCAAAAATTACAAGGATTTGAACAAAGCGAAAAAGAAGGATCATTTTCTTCTACCCTTCATTGACCAAGTACTAGACGGCCTGGTAGGGGAAAGGTTTTTCCCTTTCCTAGATGGATTCAATGGGTACAACCAAATCCATATCTGCCCAGAAGACCAGGATAAGGCCACATTCACCTATCCTTGGGTGACTTTTTCCTATATGGCCCTTCCTTTTGGCCTATGCAATGCTCTTGCCACTTTCCAGAGAGCAATCTTGAGTATTTTCACCGAATTAGTCCATGATGCGGTGGAAGTTTATATGGATGATTTTACACCTTATGGCTGTGATTTTCAAGAAGCCCTAACTAACCTAGGGAAATTACTGCACAATGCATTGAAATGAACCTATCTCTCAGTCCTGAAAAATGTGAATTCCTAATGACTGAAGGGACTGTGCTAAGTCATTCAATATCTCAGCAAGGATTGCAGGTGGACCCAAACAAAATAGGCATCATCCAAAGGGTCCCACCTCCTCAAAATCAGAGAGATGTCAGAAGTTTCTTAGGGTTAGCTGGATACAACCGAAGGTTCATAAAGGACTTCAGCAAGTTGCCCTCTCCTTTATTTGGGTTGTTGGCCAAAGATTCTACGTTTATATGGTCAAAAGCCTATCAAGAGGCCTTAGACATTCTAAAAGGTAAGTTAACTACTGCACCAATTCTACAAGGCCTAAACTAGGCCCTCCCCTTTCATATTCATGCTAATGTCTCACACAAAGCCATAGGAGTAGCCCCAGGTCAGGGAGAGTAAAACCTGCGTTATGCTATCTATTTTATCAGTAAGAACTTGTCAAAGGCTGAGATTAATTATACAGTGATCGAAAAGGAACTCCTAGATGTTGCACATTCATTAAAATAATTTAGGCATTACATTACAGGCTATCAAACATTTGTGCATATTGACCATGTTGCAATCAAATATTTAATGAACAAACTAGATGTGA
Source organism: Pinus taeda (assembly GCA_000404065.3). Lineage (NCBI taxonomy): Eukaryota > Viridiplantae > Streptophyta > Pinopsida > Pinales > Pinaceae > Pinus > Pinus taeda. The sequence goes on from APFE030488463.1 coordinate 87,373, forward strand.
ATGCTCAAATTATAAGATGGTTGCTTTTATAATAGCAGTTTCATCTAACCATTGTTGATAAGCCTGGTAAGGAAAATGTTGTTGCAGACTTTTTATCTAGGGTAAATGTGCTTGCAGGTGAAGAAGGAATGGTGGATGACCAATTATTAGATGAGCACTTGTTTTCTATTTCAGTTCTCTCTCCACGGTTTGCTGATATAGCAAACTATTTGGTATTATCATAGTTCCCACCAAACTTTCCCTCCAAAGAAAAGAGCAAGATAGTCAGGAAAAGCACCCCCTTCACTTGGATTGGGGGCAATATTTTCAAACTTGGCCCAGATCAAATCTTGAGAAGGTGCGTCAGGGAAGAGGAAGTCTTTGACATCCTTCTAACTTGTCATGATGGGCCTTGTGGAGGTCAATTTGCATCAAAGGGGATACCTTTCAAAGTGTTAGAAGCAGGCTATTATTGGCCCACTCTTCATCAGGACATGAAAAAGTGCAATAGTTAGTGTGATCGGTGCCAAAGGATGGGAAGGTCTACTCCAAGAGATGAAATTCCCCTGCAACCTCAAGTGACTTTCTAGCCATTTGACAAGTGGGGCATTGACTTCATTGGGCCTATCAACACTTCTTCAAAAAAAAAAGTACATTATTGTGTGCATTGATTATTTGACTAAGTGGGCTTAAACTAAGGCAATTAAGGCAGCAACAAAAGAGAATGTGGTTGAGTTCATAAGGGAGAATGTATTCTATAAATTTGGGTACCCTAGAGAGCTAGTCAAAGACCAGAGCAACCAGTTTACCTCCAACATTACTGAAGACCTACTCAACCATCACAAGATCAAGTGGAGGACCTCCACTCCCTATCATCCACAAGCTAGTGGGCAAGTGGAGGTGACCAACAGGGCACTGGAGGGCATCTTAACCAAGGTAGTGAGTAGCAGCATGAAGGATTGGGCAAAAAATACTTGTTGAGGCCACCTGGGCCTATAATACCACATGGAAGACCACCACTGGATTCACACCCTATGAAGTTGGTCTATGGGAAAAAGGCCTTGATGTCCATTGAGTTTTAATATAACACATTAAGGATGGCAGTCCAACTATATTTGGATCTCAGCAGTGCACAGAAAGAGCGATTGTTCCAATTGAATGGCTTGGATGAATTTAGAATGCAGGCCCTCCTACATATAGAGATAGTTCAACTTCAAAGGAAGATCCAGCATGATAAACATATGAAGGAGAAGAACTTTCAGGAGGGCAATTGGGCATTGTTATATGATTCTAGCTATAAATACTTCAAGGGAAAGTTAAGGACAAGATGGCTTGGACCTTGGATTGTGAAAAGATTCCATGATAATGGCTTAGTGCAAATCAGAACTATAGATGAAGAAGCCATTCCTTTGCTTTTTGATGGGCACTGATTGAAAATGTACAAGAGACCTTTATCAAAACAAGAGTTCATTAATAATATCAATAAAATAGTGATGATGGTGGAGCAAGTTCCAGCTCCTCCCTCATCAAATCACTGGAAAAAAATAAAGAAAAAAAAAACTCCATGAGGCACTCGAGTCCCATCTTTGGGTTGAAAACCTCGTGAGGCAAACCAATGATGAAAAAAAAGAGAGGAAGAAAGAACAAAATGAAAAAGACAATAAGAAGATCCCTGGATGAAAACCTTCCTTGAGGTGTCCAGGGCAAACATCTACGGTGAAAACCTCTCCAAGGAATCCTAGTTGTTTTTCAAAAAAAAAAAGAGAAAAATTTATAATTGTCATGAAATTTCAATTTGCAGGTGGGCGAGAAAGACAGTCAAGGAGCAAAAGAGGATGCAAAGGGAACCTTGCCTCTCACATATTCATCTCCTCCACTCCTCACCATGAATCCCTCCATCATTTCTGTCATTTTTCCACTCCATTGCTTCGATTTATGCAAAGACTGTGTTTTCTACAAGATCCCTTGTATTCCTATAGGATCCCCTGAAAACCTACAGGATCAGTGACTTGGAAATCCTATAGGAAGCAATCCGAAGGCACATGATGGATTTTTTAGGTCCCTAAAATTCACCCTATGCATGATCTAGCACCTTACCTCATCCACCATCATCATCCCTGCACTCACCATTCAAAACAAAATAATCATTTTCAATAGTTTCTTCCAGTATTAGAAAAAAATTGAAACAGAGAGGAGTAAGAGAATTACCTTAGTATCCTTTGTTCTACACACTTCTACTCCTTCTTTCCATCCATGTCACTATCCTCATAGCCCCAACCAGCAACATGATTAAATAATTTTGAGGGAGAAGCAATTATAGGACATCCTGTAGGAAATCCTGTAGCAGCCTATCCCACAGAATGTCGATCACACCAACAATAGGACTTCACTAGGATGATCAAGGAGCTCCATAGAAGCAACAGCATCAGATCCTCGGCCATAGATACCTGCAAAAGCAAAGAAACCATTAGCAGACAGCAAGATGAGGAAGAAGAATGGCATGCAACAAATATACAACGCAACACCTCTGGTCTTCGACAACTGCAGCATAGCATCGAAACCACAAGTAAGTATCCCGCTCGCTCACTCATATGCATCACGTAGTAAAAATTTGTAAGGGTTATGAGATATTTGGTTTATAAGTGAAAAGGTGGCCAGTTAACTTTTCCACCTTCGTTCAGTCAACACATGCACGATCAGGTGTCCTCTCACCCATGGCTACAGTCAACTCAAAGACAGAGAAGGAGTAGGACAAAAATCGGTTAAACTACGGATCTACGAGATGGGAACTGATTACGAGGACTGGGGAATGATGAGGTGGTAGTGGGGATCAACAATCCATAAATGGCAACATACCTTTGCTGCCAACACACCACCTCACCCTGAATCACCATAAGAGGAAATAAAACATTGTTCCCATGCATTCATGCATTTCACCTCCTCAAAACTCCCTCACTCAAGTCACTCTCATAACCCAGGCCACCCACCGAAATCAAAGATACATCGTTCTACATAGGAATTTCTACAGGACCATGCATAGGAATTCCTACATGATATAGTCTACAGGATACACAAAGACTGTCTACAAGATACACAGAGACTATCTACAAGATTGGCAGAGAAGATTTCAAAAGGGATATCATGGGAATTGGCCACTACAACCAGTCTAAAGAGGTAGGCTCTAAAATTTCACCCCCCTTTGCAAGTAAATGAACCAGGGATACTCTCAAATTTAGTGAATTTAGCAACTGTGTGAAGTGAATTAAATACACAGTCAACTCTATTTTGCTCCTACATTTGAAAATTTGTGTCAACCCTCTCATTTTCTCCTCAATATTCACTAGCAAGATGACAAGAGGGTTTAATAGGAGAGATCCCACAAACATTGTGAGAATCCAACAACACCCCCAGGTGCTTGAAATATTTACAACGCACAACTGGATGGGGTTTTTTGAAAAATTCAGAGGGTATGATGAAGAGGTAGCTCAAGAATTTTCTCTCTCCCTCACTCCACACAACATAATCCATGGCACTGTTATAGTAAGGGGCCTCACTATACATCTCACCCCAGAGCTCATCAGCAGGGTCACCACTCTTCCCCTAGGAATCCCATGGAGAAAAGAAGACAAAGGAGACAACCAGGTGGAAAAAAGAAAATTCTTTTTAGAAGGTGAAGAACCCATTGAGGAAAAAAATGGGGAAAGGAGGGACATTCTTCCATACACATGGAGTGAGGTAGGCTACCAACTCATCAAATACATCTCATTTGAGGGTAGATATAGTGTTGTTTATGGCTATTATTTTAGGATCCTTGAAGAATTAAGATTTGGGGTAGAAACACCACCTCACCAAAGACTCATCATACCATATTTCTTGTTGAAATCACTCATAGACTCAAGCAAAAAATTGAAGGAAGGGAATTCCCAACAATTGGCTCATAATGGGTTGATTAGGATCCTCATTGAAGATGCCCTCCAAATCCTCAGAACTGTTATAACATGGTTAGTCTTCAGAGACTTTCCAGCAGAGGATGACATCAAAGCCCTCACTTATGATGTTAGTCCTACTGTCAGTGAAGAGGAGGTAAGACATGAAGAGGAAGATACAAAGAAAGATAAGGATGAGATGGATGACGAAGGATTTGACATAGAGGAACATGATGAAGCTGAAGAAGAAGAGGGAGAAGAGAAGGAGGATGGTGAAGAAACACAAGAGGAAATTAAGGAGGAAATTGATAAAGATGATGAAGAAATATAAGAGGAAGAAGACAAGAAAAACAGAGAGGAAGAAGACAATAAAGTAGAGGGGAAATAACACAAGTAGGAGTCACCTGGGGTGTCCTAGAGGCTACTAAGAGAGAGGCAGCAGCTACCCTCACTGCTCTCAATGCCACAGTCAAGAAAAAAGAAAAAAGGAGGATACAAACCCCACTACATGTCAGAACAAGAAAGAGCACAAGAATAAAATAGGGGAAGCCACAAACATCAACAAAAATTCCTATTGAGATTGAATATTCCCCTATACAAAAAGACAAAATACCTTCCCCTAAGTCCCTTATCACCTATGTAAGGAGGCATACTACTAGATCAAATTCCTCAAAGGGTAAGGCAATCCTATAGGATCCACAACAAAATCTACAGGAAGTAAAAACAGTCCTATAGGATACTCTGTTGAATCTACAACAGGCACAGAAATTGGAAAGAAAGGTAGGGGAGAAGCAAGAAGCTAAATAGGAAGACCGAGAGATAAAGGAACCCAGCCCCCAACCTAACCTGGAGTCCTATTACCTATTTATTGAAGGAGGCATGGTAATACCTCAAAAATGTTCCATCCTTTGTTCTTTGAGCTTGAGAAGGAGAGGGTAAGAACCCACCAATGGATGCAGATCGCCAAATCAAAGGGGGTGGAAGACATTGGGCACATGGAAGAGAAACTAAAAGAAATGGGCAGAGATCTATGTGAGTTAAGGGATAGAGAAGCTATAATGTGAAATCAACTTGAGAGAGAAAATGCATGGTTGAGGGGACAACTGCAAGAAAGAGAGAACCAACTAGCATGTATGGCCAGCCTCTCCTTGGAGACTATCCAGTGTAGGATGCTAGCTAATTCCTATGCTCTTTACCTCAAATAACAATGGATGCAGTTTTAGATTAAGACACTCGGACAGAGGGGAACCATGGCAGTTTAGGACTACAAGCAGTTTATTGATCTTTGTGATCAAAGTACACGAGTTGATAGGGCCAAAATGGCTAAGTTTTATTTGCACAACATGGCCCTCACAGACATGAATGTTTGGGACCATAATCCCAAGCTAGGAGATCTACAATTAATGGATTTGGCATCATGTATGAACCATGAGGAGTCAAGAGCTACAGAGATGAAAAGGATATTGGCTAGAGAGCAGTCTGAACCTCTTTTAATCAAAGTTGAACAATCAAATCCCGTGGCCTTGATCAGTACCCATAATCTGATTTCAAGTGATCATTAGCTGGCACCTAGATATCTTGCTGCACAAGAGCACGAAATTTCACATTTTGAGGACATGTTTAGGCTACTAGCATATGATAGTATAGATGTTTGCCTAAGGACATGGAACACACTACCACACAGCTTAAAGATCAGAGAATGTCACTCCCCTCAAAGGTTGAGAGAGGCACTCAATAGGACACCTTTGTATAAGAAATCTATGCAAAGGTTGAAGGTTAATTGGATAGGCCTAAAACTCAATCCACCTCTATTCTTAGGGATGCTAGAAGGGAGAAAATAAGAAGAAGAAAAGAGGTAGTGGGAAGAAGTTGAAAAGAAATCAGGCTTCTATGAACAAGAAGAAGAGACCACAATAGAGGCATGGGATGTCAGAGAGGCTATCAGGGCCATGAAGGATATGGATATTGACTAAGTTGCTCAAGGGATGAGCAACACTTTCAGTAGGGGGGTGATGATGAGCCTCATCATTGGGTAATTCTATGGACCTTAATTCATCTCCTAGCTTAGTCAAACCAACTATTCTCATAACTTATTACCTACTTTTGATTATATTTTGTTTATGAGATGAGTTAGAGTTGGATATTTTGCTTTGTGGTCTAATGTGCATTTAATGCAAGATTAAAAGATAAAAGCAAGGAATTTTGGCAAAGTACAAGGTCAAAACTCGAATGGGACAATGGAGAGGGATTATAGGAGGTAAATCCTCCTCATTTACTACCCCCCCATTTGAATATTCCTCCGTCAGCTCGGAGTGCAAACAACCAAATCATGAGGACTAGAAGGAAGCCAAGCAAGTGAAAGACAAAGCACCGGTTTATATCGAGTTTGGGAGCCGAGCCTCCCTAATTTTAATGAATTCATTGGAGACTTCATATGTATAAGTAGAGAGGCCTAGGACCTCAGTAGGATTCAAATTTGTATTGTAAAACCCTACTCTATTTTCGAGTTGCAAGACTTGTGACCATTTTTTATGTAATCCATTGTTTTGGTAATAAGAATGAGTTTTTTTTTGAGACAGAACTGAGTTAACTCAAAGGGCTGAAGCTCTTCGGTTAGGGCCTAACCCTAGTAGCCAAGGCTCCTCTTTATTGTACATGTATGCTAGTATAGATTCATAGCTTAATTGTTCATTTGCTTACTAGATTCATTTCCATTACAGCAGTATAGGTTAGACTGGTTGTGTGATAGTTTGTTTCCATTTATGCCTTCTTTCAAGTAACTGGTTAACAAGGAGAAAAAGGACCACCACCAGGTTGTTAGCAGGTGTCTGGGCCTCACTTCCTCCCTCTGGGACCATGACTTCAGTAAGGAACCCTTCAGTAGCCCCAAAAACACAAATTTCTTGTTCTTATATGAGCTTTGGAGTTTGTTGTCTTTGACTTAGTATTTGGTTCATGTTGCAACGAAGATTTCACTGTCACCTTTTTCCATCTCCATTTTTGCAATAATATCTCACTCATGTTTTCATTTCCTTCAGTAACTTTCTTCGTGCATAATATAGGAAATTGATTCATGCTTTTCTAGTTTATGAAAATGTATCTTGTTGCATAGCTCTTGGAAGGCACACATATTTTAAGAAGAGAAGGTACTTTAGGAAGTCACAAAATGCCTTGTAGGACCCTTCCACACTGTCCAACCACTTCATAAACCTTCTAGCCATCCTCAATCACCTCCCATCCACCTGTCACATCCACAAGAACAATTAGTTTGCATACTTGATTTTTCCTAAAAAAATAGAAAAGTGAAAACAGATTAGTTTAGTTTTTCTTCTTACACATCAATATGGTTTGATGCTCTTTGCCTCTGCAGGTGAGATAGTATCATTTGTTTAGTTTTGATTTAGTGATTCTGTTTAACATAGTTGTTTAAATGGTTAATTAGGATATGGTGTGATTTAGCATTACATGTTGTTTTCTTCATTACTGCAATAGAGTAGATCTTTTAGAGTAGATTTTCCTTTATTCCATCAAATAATCAAAGCTTCTTTTGACTCTATAGAAGTATGGCTTGGAACCCCTTGGGTCTCTTGCCGGCCGAACAATGACAATAGGCAGGACCAACATTTTTACTTGTGCATACAGCATTGTCACCTCCAACTTTGTGCGAACCCCAGGTTGATAAGTAAAGCTGGTAGCCCAGGAGTTGCAGCATCCTTGCTACAATACTAGCACTCATCATCACCCACCTAGAACCTATGTGGCATCCAATGTTGATCATCATGCTACTTTTACTTATCATTGTCTCTGACCAATATTTCATGGACCTGCTAGTGGTTTCAGTGAATGTGTTTAATGAAGTTATTATCCGTATCAACTTTGTCCTAGACATAAGTCAAATATACCTTAGTAGCTGCAAATGGTATGGCCACATCAATCAGACATACTAGTTGGAATCTCAATCCCACCTGAAAGGGGTTGTAGCCAGTGACCTATGGAGAGATTTGTTGTAACTGTGTTGGACATAGGGAAGGCTCCCATCTAATGTGTGTGGATGCTTTGAATTGTACATGCATAGAATGTGCATGATCATATTGTTGACAACCTTTGTTTGGCCATCAGATTGAGGGTTGAAGGTTGTGGACTTTGTGAGCTTGGTATCCAACGTTAATAAGAGGCTTGAAAAAAATGTACTCAGGACCCTGATATCCCAATCTAAGATAATGGACTGTGGGATCACAAAGTGTAACCACACTCATTCAAAGTAGATCTTAGAATTGGATTCTATTGTGATACTCTTCTTGGAGGCCACTAAAATTACCATCTTAGATCATTTTTCAATGATCATTGTTGTTTCCATGCTTAGTAGAAGGAAGGCCCGACATGTAATCCATGAAGATCGATTCCCAAGGTTGACTAGGAGTAGGCAAAGGAGTATATAGGCCTTTCTTCTTGATGCTTGGTTTCGCAATGGCATAGGTAGTGCATGATCTGATGTACTTCCCAAGATCCTATCGAAGGTTCAGGGACTCGACTGTATTTTGCCTCCCAAATCATCTTGAAATTCTCACTTGAAGGAACACAAAGGTCTCACAGGTGGCATAAAAGTGCACCCTAGAGGAGAAAATCAAGAACTCTCCTGCCTTCAAAGATCATCTGGTATGTGTTTCCAAATTTTGAATGGCTCTTGTAAAGATGCAGCCACCGTGAGGCTCAAGTCCACAAGAGTCAAGCACAGTGGTCACCACCATAACCGGTGGTCAGTTGAGACAGTCTGAAAAATTATTGGTGATGTTCAAATGGAACTATTGCAAATATGTGGACCATTTATGATGGCTATCATTCTACAACTTACCTTCTGTCTATATGAACTACATGGGTTGGTGGTCTATGTGGATGATCATTTCCTTCCCTAGAATGTAATGCTTCCATTATTGGTAGGCTTGCATAATAGAATACATCCATTTGTCATAAGTGGGATAATTTATGAGTGTATCTGAAAGTGTCTCACTGTAATATGCAAACAAATGCCCCTACTTGGTAATAATTATGCCAATAACATAGTCATACGCTTCTGTCTCTATTTCAAATGGTCGCTCTATGTTTTGTAATGTGAGCACAGGTGTAGAGCATATGCGATTATTCAACTTGACAAATACCTTCAGTTGGGATTTAGATCAAAATAAATTTTCTTTCGCTCTTCCCTTGGTGACTTGACTCAAAGGAAAAGTGATATGAGACAATCCCAACACATACATGCGATAAAAATTTGCAAGACCCATCTAGGTATAGTACCGCAAATGAGGTGGTGAAGGGTTGCAAGATGTCATCCATTAGCCACATGAATGTTCCAAGGGAATTTTTCAACCTAAAATTCATGACCAACCATTTGAAAAGGCCCTTCTTCTATTTAAATGCAGTCTTCCACACATTGGAGGGTTCAATTGGTACCTAGTGATAACTGGACTTCAAGTCAATATTGTTGAAATATTTGACCCACTTGAGTTGGTACAAAAGGTCATAAATCTGTGGGATTGGATACCTATTCCAGACAATGGTCTTGTTCAGCACCCAATAGTCAATACAGAGTCTCCAGATGCCTTGTTTCTTCTATACCAACATGATGGGGATCCCAAAGGGTGCTTAACATGGCCTGATGTTCCTTTTCTACAACATCTCCTATGTCTGCCTCTTAATTTCATTGTTCTCTAGAACAAAATGTCAATAGATCCATCCATTGGATAGCTATGAACCTGGGGTCAAATCAACATAGTGCTTGAACTCACAGTGTAGGGGTGCCCCTGTGGGGGAGATGAATATGTCCCTGTACTCTTCCATAACCTTGTCCATCTATTTTTGCCATGCAAAGGAGCCTTGTCTGGAGGCTGTGGATGTGGCCATAGTATTCTTCTTTCTATGAGGGAGAATCATAAGGAAGAAAATTTTCCCAGTCTGGGAAACGATCTTACTGCATTGCTTCACAGAGAGGAAAGAGATGGTGGTAGGCAGTGCTACCTCCGCTATCCTGTACAACTTATTACCCAAACAAATAATGACAATATGAGGCATAGACTCATACACATCATGATGCTGCTACAAGTATTGTTTGCCTCATAATACATCACAAATTTTAAGAGGAGCAACATCAGAAAGTACCTCATTTGTGAAGGGCTTGATGTTGTATGGAAGGCGACACTGATGGTCAATATGGAGATTGCGCCCTTGGTAAATCCACCCGATGGTTTACGGATGTGGGTGTGGTGTGGTCAATAGGCCCAATATCTTCATGAAAGCTACTGAAATTTAGTTATTTTGGCTTCCATTGTTGACAATGAACTGTAGCGGAGAACCATTCACCCACACCTCTGAGTGGAAGAGACGCTCCCCCTCCTCTAGATCTTTGAGATCAATCTTCTAGATCTTGGCAGTGACAATAGTGGCACTAGGCTCCACATCAATAATTTGCTTCCCTTCTTCATTCCCCGTATCATTTTCTGACTCAGAATCGTAAAATGCATCTATTTCATAAGCCTTCATCTTGATCAACAATGATGGTTTGGCTCGACACTCAAGTTATGAGTGAGGCTCTTATGGAACTCACACCATTTCCTTGTCTCCTTCTTTATTCTCGTGGGGTTTTTCTTTTCTTTCAACTTCAAGGAGTTGTCCTTGGTCTCCCCACCTTGGCTTAGTCCTTCGTTCTCCAGTTTGGGGGCGCCTTTCCCTTCCTTCAGATTCACAGATCAAAGGTCTTGATTCTTCTATATAAAATTCTGCTTGATGTTGATAGCGTATCGATAGGAAGTGTAAAATGAGGATATGTTAAGGAAATCCATCTCATCCTGGATGTACTTGTGTCGACAACTGTGATACTTGAGTACAAAATACCACTCAGAATCCTTGATACCCAACTTCTTGTGAAGGGTATGAAAAATATTTGTGAATTTTGGCAAATCTTGGTCCCTTCCCTACGATAGTGTGGTCCACTTTATGTATGTATTTTCAAAGCTCTCGATAGTATAATATTATTCCTTGATGGCATCTTGGAAATAATTCGAAATGGGTGCAGCTGAAAGCAATGAGGATTCCCTCTCATAATTTTTTCACAATAGGTTTCCTACTATTCTTTGACATCAAAGGAAACTTTAAGGAGTACAAAAGTAATCCTATCCCAATTGGAAAAGTTATCAACCGAAAACTATCCTTCCAACATATTTAACCATCTATCTATAATGTCTGCATTTATCTAGACTTCAAATATTGGAATGTCAAAGTTAACTTGTACCTTATAAGGAATGGTGCCTCCGATGTGGTTATTAGATGAAGATGTGTCACATGTGGGTATCTTCCCAAGGATCTAGGAAAATTTATCCATCATGGTGATCCTTTGTCACTTAAGGGCTTCCTCAAACAATATTTTGAAAGGATCTCTTGTTCCCTCATCTTTATTTTCTTCTGCCATTGGAGGTCATCGGGGTTTGTGAGGTTTGTCGTGCAAAGGTTCAACTACTCTGAGCCCTAACTCCCTATACCCCAACCTCATTGGGGACATGCAAAGAAAAACATAGAAATAGAAGACCACTCTAATACCTCTAATCCGAACTTATGAAGGAATGCAACAAAATACATATATAAGCATAAACATAGAGATGCAACAGAAATAAAACTTCATTTAATTAATATCAAAGAACTGAAATGTGCTTACATAAAAAATGGAAATAAACTAGCTCGGGCGATAGTAGATTATCTGAGAAGTGATGTGGAAGCTAAGTGCATATGAATTATGTTACAGTAAGGCTCGGTGACCCTTTTATCATTGAGAAACCATAAACATCCAAAAACCTAACCCTAGGAGATGAAGCGCAAAAAGCTTGTGGGCCCTATTGGGGTAAGTTGGAACACCAACATTTAAAGGTCTCAACATTGGCATACGATCTCCATTTGGCTAGAATAATACCTCACTTCAAATATCTCAAAGAGGAGGCTGAAAAAAAAACCAACTTACCATTTGGCACTTTTTCGGTCTCTCATTTTTCCCTAAAAATGTCTTTTAGCCCCTTAAAACGGATATGGAAGTTTAGAACCTAAAAAACTCCCAAAAATATTTATTTGTGCTTCAGTTAAGGAAAGTGAAAGGAAAAAACATTTTCGGTCTAACTGGATTAGGTGGGCGGCCACCAATATCCACCTGGATCAACAAGTGCAGTTGTTTATATTTTCGTTTCAACTTTTAGTGTTTTATCAGTCCTTTTAGTCAGGAAATTTGGTCTTTTGTAGGGCATCTCTTAGAAGGATAAGTTCCCTTCTCTGGTTCTCTTGGACACTCTCCAATAGTCACTATACTTTAGTGTCTTTAGCTTTATAGTAAGAAGATTCCTTTTCTATGCCCTTCCCTCTATCAATCTTGGAAGTGAAAGTCGGGAACTTGCTTGCCTTCCAGGAGCATCTGGTATATGTTGTCAAATTATGGATAACGTTTGTAAATGTGTGGCCACCTCGAAGTCTCGTGTCCAAAAGATTTGAGCAAAGTGTTCAGCGCCATAACCGGTAGTCATCTGAGATAGTTTGCAACATTATTGGTGTTTCCCTTCTGGCACTTGATGTCCAAATGGAACAATTGCAAATATGTGCACCATTTTTTACGACGATCATTCTGCAACTTCCCTTATGTCTGTATGACCTACAAGGGATGGTGGTCTATGTGGATGATCACTTCCTTCCTAGAATGTAATGCTTTCATTTTTGGTAGGTCTGCATAATAGAATACATATATTTTCCATAAATGAGATACTTCTAGACTGTGTCTAAAAGTGTCTCACTATGATATGCCTTTGGATGCCCCTGCTGGCTAAGAATTGCACCATTAGCATAGTCAGATGCATCTCTCTCTATTTCAAATTGATGTTGCAAGTCTAGTAATGTGAGCGTTGGTGCAGAGGAGAGGCGATGCTTCAACTCGAAAAATGCCTTTTGTTGGGATTCGGGCCAAAAGATATTTTCTTTCGCTCCGCCCTTGGTGACTTCACTCAAAGGCCAAGTGATATGATAAAATTCCAACATGAACTTATGATAGAAATTAGCAAGACCTAGAAAGTTGTGAAGCTCTATTAGAGTGGTTGGGGCTAGCCACTCTTGGATAAATTGTATCTTGGTTGGACCCACATGCACACCTCGCTCATTAATGATGTACCCCAGATATTAAACATGGGTAATACTAAAAGTGTATTTCTCCAAATTGGCAGACATCTTGTGTTGTCATAGGGTTTGGAGGACTATCTGATATGGTGTCTGTGCTCTTCCCAACTCCGACTGAAGATCAATTGTCCAGGCACACTCCCATGAATGAGTTGGTAAAGGTGTACAAGATGTCTTCCATTAGCAGCATGAAGGTTGTGTGGACATTCCTCAACCCAAAATGCATGACCAACCATTCAAAAAGGCCCTCCTTGGATTTGAAGGTGGTATTCCACAAATTAGAGGGTTTAACTAGTACCTGGTGATAACCGAAATTCAAGCCAGTCTTGCTAAAATATTTGGCCCCCTTGAGCTGGTCCATAAGGTCACCAATCCATGGGATTGGATAACTATTCCAGAAAATGATCTTTATAGTGCCCAATAGCCAATACAGAGTCTCCAGGTGTAGTCTTTCTTCTATATAGGGTGATGAACTTGGCCTGATGTGCCCTTTATATAATAATTCTTGAATCTTCTTCTTAATTTCATCGTTCTCCAAAATTAAGTGTAGTTAAATCGGTCCGTTGGATAGCAATGTGCCCAGGGTCAGATCAATGGAGTGCCTGACCTGACAGTGTAGGGGTACCCATGTGGGGGAGGTGAAGATGTCTATGTACTCTTCTATGACCTTGTCCATCTATTGATGCCTTGTGGAGGAGCCTTATCTAGAGGTTGTGGATGTGGCCACAATCTTCTCCTTGCTTTGAGGGTGAATCATAAGGAAGAAAATTTCCTGATCTGGGAAATGATCTTATTGCATTTCTTCATGAAGATCAAAGAGATGACAGTAGGCGGTGCTACCTCCAATATCTTGTACAACCTATTACCCAAAAAAAAATTGACAGTGTGAGGCCTAGACTCATACACAACGTGGTGCTTCTACTAGTATGGTTGGGCTAATAATACATCACAAACTTCAAGAGGAGCAACATCACATAGTACCTCATCTGCGAAAGGCTTGATGTTGTAGGGAAGGCAACATTGTTGGTTGATGCAGAGATCATGCCCTTGGTGAAGCCACCCGATGGTGTACATATGTGGGTTTGGTGTGGTCGGTAGGCCCAACCGATTCACAATCTCTACTAAAATGAGGTTATTTTGGCTTCTGCTATTGAAAATGAATTGCAATGGAGAACCCTTCATCCACATCTGCGAGTGAAAGAGATGCTCCCCCTCCTCTGGATCTTCAAGCTCAATCTTTAATATCCTAGTTGTGGGGATGGTGGCACTAGGCTCCACATCAATAATTTTCTTCCCTTTGTCATTCCCCTTATTGGTTTCTAACTTAGAGTTAGAACATCCATCTGTTTCGGAAGCCTTCAACTTGGCTACAGTGATTGCTTGGCTCAACACTCACTTTTGTTGTGAGTGGGGCTGTTATGGAACTAACATCATTTCCATGTGTCCCTCTTTGTCTTCGTGGTGTTTTTCTTTGCTTTCATCTTCAATAGGTTGTCATGGTTCACCCCACCTCAATTTTATCCCTTTTTATGCAGTTTGGGGGTGCCTTTCCCTTGCTTTAGATTCATAAATCCAAAGTATCTCTTCTTCTATTTAAATTTCTGCTCTATCTTAACAAAGTATCGATTGGCAGTGCCAAGCAAGGAGATGTCCAAGAACTCCATCTCCTCCTAGATGTACTTATGTAGATAGCCACAATACTTGATTACCAAATGCCACTCAGAATCCTTGATACCCAGCTTTCTATGAAGGGTATGAAAAATATTTGTGAACTCAGACACATCTTTGTCCCTTCACTTCCACAGCATGGTCCACTTTATGTATTTTTCTTCATAGCTCCTGACAGGGTAATATTGTTCCTTGATGTCATATCAAAAAGAATTCCAAGTGGGTGCGGCTGAAAATAGTGAGGACTCCCTCTCGTCCTTTTTTTCACACTAGGTTTCCCACCAGCCCTTGACACAGGGGGTGACTTTGAGGAGTGCAAAAGTAATATTTTCTCGATTGGAAAAGTCATGAACCGAAAAATATCCTTCCAATGGATTTAACCATATATCCATGACGTCTGCATCTATCTCACCTTCAAATATGGGAATTTCAAAGTTAGCTTGTACATTAGAAAGGAGTGCCGCCTCCAAAGTAGCTTCTTGATGAAGATGTGTCACCTATGGGTAGCCACTAAATGATCTGGGCAAATTTATCCACCATCGCATTCCTTTGTCACTCGAGGGCTTCGTCGAGCAATATTTTGAAGGGATATCTTGCTCCCTCATCTTTCGTTTCTTCCACCATGGGAGGCCATCGGGGTTTGTGAGCTTGGTGTTGCAAAGGTTCAACCAGTTCTAGCCATAACGCCTTATACCCCAACCTCATTTGGGACATGCAAAGAAAAATAGAGAAAGAGAAGACTGCTCTGATACCACTGATCTGAACTTATGGAGGAATGCAACATAATACATACATAAACATAAACACAAATATGTAGTAGAAATTAAACTTCATTTGATTAATATCAAAGAACTAAAATATTCTTACATACTAAATGGAAATAAACTAGGTCGAGTGATGGTAGTTTCTATCTTAGAAGAGATGTGGTTTCTACATGCCTCTGAACTGTGTTACAATGAGGTTTAGTGGCCCTTTTATCATTGGCAAATAATGAGAAACCCTAAACTTCAAAAAATCTAACCCTAGGAGATGAAGCACCAAAAGCTTATGGGCCCTGTTGGGGTAAGTTGGAAACTCAACTTCCGAGGGTATCAACTTTGGCATACGATATTCGTTTGGCTATCATAATACCTCATTTCAAAGATCTTGAAGAGGAGGCCGGAATGAAACCAATATATTTGTAAGGCACATTTCTGGTCTCTATGTTTTCCCCAAAAAAAAGTCTTTTAGTGCCTCAAAACAACTCTGAAAGTTTAGGACCCGAAAAACTGCACAAAATAGTAAGTTGTGCTATAATTAAGGAAACTAAAAAGAGACAACGATGCATGTCCAAGTGGATTAGTCAGGTGGTGACCAATATCCACTTGGATCATTAGGTTTAGTTATTTATATTTTCATTTCACCTTTTGGTGTTCTATCAAAGTCCTTCCAGTTGGTGAATTTGATCTTTTGTAGGGTATCGCTTATCTAACTAAGTTCCTTTTTCCTATGCTCTTGAACACTCTCCAAAGGTCACTATCCTTTAGTGTCTTTAGCTTTGTAGTAAGTGGTTTATTTTTCTATGCCCCTACCTCTATCAATCCCTACAAGTTTGTTTCTCTGTGTCGAGCTTAATTGGTCTCTCCAAGGCATGAAGCCTCCACTACCTATCCTTCTTATGGCTCTATTGATTTTCTTGGCTCTATGTAGGTGTTATCTCATCAATATGAGCTCGAGTCCCTTATGGAGAACAAGGATGCTTCCTCCTTAGACTCTGGGTATTCTATTCAGTTTCATCTATGTCCTCACTCTCCCATAACAATGATGAAAATAACAATCTCAAACAAAGATGTGTCATCAGCTAGCTAATATATTATTCCTCACTAAAGAATTACAAAAGCTCTAGTCCAAAGTGAATTTTATTGAAGAGGAAATTGGTTGGATTCGGCGCTAACTTGCAGACATGCAATTCAAGAGGAATGCTGATGAGAAACGAAACAAAACAAGTAGTTATTTAGGAGGATCCTCTGATAAAATTTCTATAGATCCCCCTAGTCGAATTATATTTAAATTTTGCAAATATATTGTGTTTTGTGGCCAATATTGTAGGGCCCATAGTTCTAGCAATTTTCACATAATGTATCAACATGACAGTACGAAAAAAGTATTTTTTGAAACTTCCCACGTGATCTTTATTGAAGATCTTGTTCCTTTTCACTGAATGTAAACACTTCCCAAGTTTCTAGTTGTGTTTAGAGCACAAACTTAATGGAATAATTAATCATCCTTGTCAAAAAAGAAAAGAAAAAAATATGTTATACTTCTATGATTCCTTATTATGATCGTGACTATGAAATTCCATGTAATATTTACATCACTTAGAATTGATTTGACGATAATCCAGTCACTATATGAAACTATATTTGATATTGAAATCACATTGTCATCCTTGGTAACACGTTAAAATAATTTATTTAGATTCAATAATAAATCCACTTTGTAGACTCTAGATTGGATGATCTATTTTTCATTTTTTAAGTTAGACACTTTTTTAAGAGAAACTCATATGTACGTATAGCTTCTTCATGAAAAGTTTTAATATTTGATTTAAAGACCACAAACTTGTTTTTTCCTTTAAAATTAATACAAATAGAGAAAATATTTTCTTCCTTTTTGTCGCAAGAAAGAAATTTGATATATAGCTCAATATGTCTGAAAGTATAAAATGAGATAAACTCTTATCTTTAGAAATAAGCCAAGTCATTAAAACAAAATAATGAACATAATAAAATCTTAAAGAAAAGCCTTGAGATAGTTGATTTCCCTTAAATTGTATACTTAAAAACCCACATATAATCTCTATCACCTAATAATACATGTAATTATTGCCTTGATTATTGTCCATATTGTTAGTTTACATTCCATTTCTTATGTTGAAATGTGGAACTAATATATTTAACCATTTCGATGAATTTTGTGACCATTGGAAGCATTAACATCCTAATGTAGATAAGTTTTTGAAGGAAAATGCACTGCCATGGTAGCCCACCAACAACCTTCCATAATGATAGGTTCCATGTCACATTCGTTGTCATTATACACCTAAATTATTAGTAAACAATAGATTTTTCAACAATTAAAGGTAAGGTGTCTGGGTAGCAAGCCCATGGGAACAATTACCATGCTTCTAGGGATTTTCTGAGGGAAATTCAATCCTCTCATAGAGGGCATTGTTCCCAACGTTTTCTATACGAAGTGGAAATAGAGCCAATCAAAGGGAGTTCCTTTCTGTGGAGAAGAGATTTATATGGTTACTTTGCATATTTATATCTTTTTACATTTCCATCCCCATAATGAAAATTTTCCATTAACGAAAGAAATATATTTTTGGAAGTATTTTGAGTTGATTTTTATTGAGGTTTCTCAACATCTTTTTAAGGGATATCCCAAATGAGCTCTCCAACCCTTATTATACTTTCTCAACACCTTTTTAAGGGATATCCCAAATGCGCTCTCCAACCCTTATTATACTTTCTCTAATTTTTATACACATGTTTCCTTAAGCTATTAAATTTTATTATTATTGTACAACAATATTGATATAGTTTATATTCCTGTAGCTTCTTGTAGATAATATCTCTTATGTGTTGAGTGTCAATCATAGTATTTGTGATTTATGATTATCTCTATCTACTTTATTTCATAATTCCTTCCTTGATTTGCTACATTTTTGTCATTTTTGTTGTTTATTTTAGAATTATAGATCTTCTTGTAGAAATATAAGCTTTCCGGTAAATAGACCCGAGAGCACTCCTTTTGAATTCTAACTTAATATTTAATATTGGTTGTTTTTAGAACATCTCATTTAGTCAATTTAGCATGGTTAAGTGGTTGAAGAGGAATTAAAGACTAAGTTGTCGCACCAACATGGTTTCCTGTAGGATCACAAATTGTCTTAGTTTGGTTTTGTTGAATGTATTTCTTTTTCTTTTATAGAAACAAAAGCATAGCATTATTTTCCATGCAAAATAATGTATCTCCTTGAGTGAAATTAATGTATTTTTAGTTTTTATAATATTTCTAACTAGCAATTTCACTTATCTAGCTTTGTTTCCTTTGATGCCTACGACTTTAATTCTAAGATTTTAATTCTCACACTTAGGTTGTTGAGTCATCACCCCATACTGAGCTACGTTAATTAAAATGATAGTTAATAAGCATCACCACTTTGTTCACTTATCAATAAATCCATATTTTTCTTGAATTAGTGTGCATTAAAAGAAGAAGAAAAAATTGTGTGTTGCCTACAAAATGCATGACTCCTCTTATGTTTGTACAAAGCCTAGGTTGACATAGTAGATTTGAAATATTTAGGGCTACAAAGTTGTTGCTAAACTACTGAGGGTGATTAGTAAGGTGACACCATAAAATATTCCATATGAAAGGAAACCATTCCACAAGATATTCTTGTTATAGTTATAAAATTCCTAACAATACATTTCATTACATTTCTTTCTCTCTTTCTATAGCTCTATAAGCTCCTAGTAACTTTCTAGTGAAGGAACCTTCTAGTAACCCTTATTACTTTTATTGATTTTAATCTATTGAATATGGTTTATTTAGTAGAGGCTCCCTCCATAATAGAAATATATAGCCATGCATCTATTATTACTCCCCTTCGGTACCTTCCCAATAACCCCATATTATCTCCACTAGATATATTGCAAAAAAGTTGGTGCATTGTTTAATATTTTGATATTGAATTCTCATGAAATGTTTCTCTTTACTATTAACATTTTAGACATATATAACTAGATTTATTTTATGCCAAAATAATGGGTTACATGTGGAACACCAATAAACACTCTAGAATAATAATAAAAAGTCTACTAAAATGTCCACAAGTATTATTATCATGATAAACTCTAGTGTGTTATGATATAAGGACTCTCACATGAAGTTATGGGAAAGGTGTCGAAAATGTGGTGGCTAAGAATGCACTCATTCAAGAATGAAAACACACACACAAACAAATTCTTGAAAACATACATGCATTCCTTCCCATGTAGCATTAGAAAAATTCCATGGTCTAACACATCCCTCCTAAGAAAAATAATTATTCTTTGATATACATGCAATATCAAACAATAATACTCATCTCAATATATCAAGATACTAATTAAGGAGGCTCTGTCATTCCCTTAGCTATACTACACCACTACCCAAGTATTGAATTTTGTTCTCCCATATTATAGCAAAAATATAGTCAATTAGAATATCTAAATATAGTGTTAGGTATACATAATGAAAATGCTTCATCTGCAAACGTATGTGTAAGTGAGATTCTATATAGATCTACTATTAGACACAAAAATTGCTTGAAAGGGTACAAATGGAGGTTATAGGCATTTCGAAATAGGAAGAACCATATATATTTTTAGTTATAAGTAGAACTTCGGCGTAAATCACATAAAGAGAGACATTTGTCGATGCGTTTCGAACCAACCAGTGTGGTTCATCGTCAGGACAAGTTGAAGAAACAGATCCAACTTTGTATGTTAAATAGTCTGAGAAGAGCCTCCAATGGCTATCTTTACCAACGGCTAATTTTGACTTAGGGACCGCAGTCAAAAAGTCAAATCGATAATTTAATGGGAGTTAGTTATCATACCTTAAATTATTAAAAGAAATAATTATAGTTGTTGTTTCATTATTAGTTTATTAAAAATTGTAACTTTATATGGGAATTTAGTTAGAT